>PVLD010002354.1:0-168513 GCA_004027595.1 Dinomys branickii | reverse complement strand
AAATTTGCATGTCTGTATATGGGTCCATACATCTACAATTCGAAGATATCAATGGATAAAGCAACAACTACTGTTGAGACCATATCACCTTGTCTATAGATTAGTTGTGATTGTACTATTTTCTATGATAATGGGTGTCTGTTTGTCAATATGTTTTTGTACTTTTATGTTTCTAAAATAAAAAAAAAATAAAATAAAAGTTGACAAATACAGCAAAACACATGAAGTTTGAGAAAAAAACTTTTTTTGTAGTTGTCTAACACTCTTTTGTAACAGTTAACAATACAAATCCTGCCCATCTGTGATGGGAGGGATTGTTCCATCTTCTAGTGTCATCTTGAATTTTACTCTACAGTGTCTATAATGTTTATTCACAAGATCTTTCATGCCCTTAATTGGATTGTTTCTATGTGACTTTTTGAAGCTATTGTGAATGGAATTGTTTTTATGATTTCTTTCTCAGCAAGTTCATTATTGCTATATAGAAAAGTTATTTTTATATAATGTTTTTGTAGCCTGCCATTTTGCTGAATTTATCAGCTCTAATAGTCTTCTGGTAGAGTTTTTAAGGATTTTCTAAGCTAGAGGCATCACAATATCCAACTTCAAAATATACTAGAAAGCCATAGTTACAAACCAGTATGGTACTGGTACAAAAATGTAAATGGATACTATTAGGAGAAGACAGCTGGGGTGGGGAAGAAAGATGGGGTAATGGGGCAGTGATCAACATATGTTAGACTCATGTACAAGCATGCCAAAATGAAATACACTATTATAAAAGCAACAGGAAAGAAAACCCATCTTTCGCTTATCACTTTACACCTCTGATGTTTAAAAGGATTTTCCCTGCTGGGAATACAGCTCAGCAGCACAGTAACTGCCTGGCAAGTGCAAGGTCCTAAGTTTGATTCCCAGTACCAAAAAGATAGATTTTCTACAGATTAACTCCTGGCTCTGAATATTTCAAAACTTTTTTTTCCCTCTACTATTTAAATCTGGTGCTAGGTACTGGAAGGAACTCCTGCTCCTGTGCCTCTGTCAGCTAAGGCCCACCCAGGGAGTGGTAGCAACCTTCTAGAATGAACATCCAGAAAGGAGCTCAAACTGATTGCACGGGAAAGTGACTGTTAACTATTTAAATACATCCTACTGAACTCAAACTGAATACTGTCCTAACTGCAACCCCCAGGCTGGACTCCTGTAAATGCTTGTGACCTATGCCAGCGCCACGCAACATGAGGCAGAGTATGACAGGGGACACTGAGAGAGCAACCCTGCAGTTCAACTAAAATGTATGACCACTGCAAATCCTACAGATGTAGGGCTGGGGATATAGCTCAGTGGAATAAGTGCCTGCCTAGCAAGCACAGGGTCCTGAGTTTGATCCCCAGTACCGCCAAAAAAAAAAAAAAAAATCCTACAGATGTATATGACGTGTGAGCACACAGCTAGGCTATCCACCAAGACTGATGTAAGGGAGGGGCCTTGAAGCATTAGCTTCTTTAGCTTTTCTGAAAATTTACCTTTGAAGAGCAGCCCACTTTAAACAGCACTCTGATTTGATGTGCGATGCGCTCTAGACCAGACAGGTTTCTGGTGTTCACTGTAAGGCATCATTTTGCATGTGTATATCTAATTTAGTACCACGTCTTACATGTGGTGGTGCCTGATTTGCTAACTGAGTGGTACTTAGAAGAGATTTTAATAGAAGAGGAGGCAGAGAGACAAAGAAGGATAAAAAGAAGGACAAAATAGTAAGAGATCCAGGAAAAAGTTTATGGGATACCAGAATATCAAGCCTATCAGACTTGAATTGTCAGAGACAATCCTGCAGATGCTGATAACCCACCTTGTGTTCCCTCCATGTGGGTTTCCTGGGGCTGCGGCACAATTTCTGGTTTGCTGACATGTCCCGTGTCAAGGCTTTGTCTCTCTTCGCCTTGCCTGAGAGCTTTTCTGCATTAGAGAGCGTGCCCACCCGCAGGCTGTTGTGTTTGTGTATTCCTCTGGGCGTGGGCAGCCTTACCACAGGGGTGGGAGTTGGTGTATAAATGCCTCAGCCTATTTGGCCTTGGTGGGATTGATTCTGAGGTGATTCCACGGGATTTCTAAGAGGATCTCTGAGGTCCAGAGGGACTGGATGTCCAATTGCCCACAGAGGTGACCCACTCATTAATTCACTTTTTTTGGTATCTCTGCCTTTCCTGGCTCACGTTCCCTGCTTCCTGAGTGCGCTCGCTGAGATACCCTCTGGAACTACGTAAGCTCAGTTCTGTGTCATGGTCTGGTTTTGGTGCAGTGCAACGCAAAACACTTGGTTTAAGCAATGTACAAGTGATTTACCGCTTGAAGAAACATAATCTAAATATTAAAATACATAACTATGAAAGTTTTAAAGGGAAATAAACAATTTGGAGAGTCTTAACAAAATCATTAGTGTTATATGTATCTGTTTAAGGATAATGTAGATCTGCAGAAACTAATTTAGTTTCTATGGAAAGATTTTAAAGAACTGAATTATTGCTTTCAGGTCTTTAGAATTCCCCTGCAGTTATATCCTAACTCTGGTTTATTAAAGGGCTCTGTGCTTTGTTAACATACACATATGCTTACAACATAAACAGTTTAACTAGACATCTGTGTTGACTACATATAAGAAGCAGTTAACTCTTTGCCTTGTTTCTGCTCAGTAATCTTGGTATTTTAGCCCGTAGGCCAGATGAACAGGATTGGCTTTGCTGGTACCAGATGTGTCACAGTTTGGGTTTGTATTTTGCAGGTGCTCCCCCAGCTGGGAAGAGGGAAACTCGCCATCCTTCAGGGATGATGACTCAGGATAGAAATATAAGTGTGTTAAAAATAATTCAACATATTAATGGAGAGCTTTGTGGGCTGCATATGTGTAACATAGAACAGGCCAGCAGCTGCTCTGTGTTTTAAGAGGAGAGTTAGGAAGTTAGAAGCATACATAGCTATTCAGAATACTGGAAGCAACTGCCTGAAGTCATGGAAACCAGATTCAGCAAAAACTTTTTATTTGTGAAACTTTTCCCATAATAATAATCCCACTGGACCATGTTCAGTCTTTTTATTTCATCATTTTGATTCACTAAAACATTTCTCTTATAAAGTGGTAGAGATGACATTTATTAGATATGGGAGTTTGCTTTTAGCTGATTTCTGCCAATATTTATATTTTTATTATATTTTTAAAAACTACTCTTCTGCCTTTTTCATTTAAACATACTGTGAAAAAACTAAAAGGTCCATTGATAACCGGATTGTTAATTAAATGTGGTATCTTTCTCCAGGCTTCTAAAGTGTGAAGCAGTGATGGTGTTTATTGTACATATTTTCTCCTTTAATAATCACTTAAGGAATATTAACAAGTGTCAAGGAATGGCAGTGTTTTTATATTATCCCTTTCCTTTTTACATTACCCCTAACCTTTAAGAAAGTAAAGACTTTCTAAGCCACTTTTGTCCATCTTCTGGACCAATAGTGTTCGACCCACTCTGTTTAGAAAACTCTTTTTTTTATCTTTAGTAATAGGCTTTTGTTTTTTCCTTTGGAATTTTCTGTCTTTTCAGATTTACTAAGATTTGCATGACTAGTCCTTGTATTTCAGTTTGTAGAACTCAGGACTTAGTTCTACCTCTCTAGAGTTAGAACAAATCAGCTACAGTTCACAAGAGTAAATCAGTATCAGGCTGATATCTATGTTATTCTAACTGATTAGATGTGACAGTAGCAATAACAATTGGTCATGTAACTGGCAAGTCTGACCCATAACCTGGAGTGGACCCTTTACAGGAGGAAGCTCAGAAGGAAAGGAATTGTCTGATGTTATTGAAATTTGGAGTATAGCTCACATGGAAAGAGCTGTAATCTAAGTCTTATGATCAGTGTTCTATGCACTGTGCTCTTGCTCAACACACTGAGACTATGAATAAATCTTTAAAACAAGAGGGTTTGATAAGATGGTATCTAATTACAGAATCTTATTGTTATTAAAAAGATGGATGCTACAGCACAAGAGATTTTATGTTTGGGAAATATGGCGACTGAGGGAAATTATCTTGCTTTTGAAAGGGCTTAACCAGTAAGAGGTCTTTTCCAACCACTATTATGAAAACAGCTCCATCCAGTCAGAGAGCATGGGAGTTTCACGGCCCAGGACTTAGGCATGAGAATGGGAAAGTAGTGGAAACATCTAGGTCAGGCCTCACAATTGAGGCTCATGACTGAAGAAGAACATAGACACCTCTTTGGAGTGCGAGAACCCACTAGCTTTTTTTTCCACTGGTGAAACCAAGAGATTGACTTTTAGTTTAGCATGAGTACTCATATTTTAGTTAGAATCAATGGAAAGGAACAGAAACATAAAGAGAAGGCACACTAAAAAATTAGAGTATGAATTATAATTTTAAAATAATTACAACTGAATTAGATTATTTTTTTATGTCCTCAGCCCCAGTAATGTGAAGATGTTTTTGGGTGGTAACTATTTTATTTTTCTTCCACCAATGCCCAGTGTTTCTCAATTGTCACTGCATTCAAAAGATACTCAGATCTTGCAAAGATTTGGCAAATACAGCTCTCTCTTCTTTCAGTGAATCCCTCAGGGTTGGGATTAGCTGTATTTTTAAAGCTGAAAAAATACTTTGTTTCAACATCTTAGTTTTTTAGATTGAGACTCTCAGTGACTTGCCCGAGGTCTTTCAGCTCATTAGCAATAGGACAGAGGCTAGAGTTCTGATTCTTCTATCCTACATTATGCCATTAGATGCTGGAAGGGATTACCATAGAAACTTCTCAATAAATATTTGCCAAGAAAAAAAGGGTAAGAGGACTGGGGATATAATTTAGTGTTAAGATGTTTGCCTAACCTTGGAGTGGACCTGGGTTTGAATATATATATTTAGTATTTGAATATATAGATGTTTGAATATATACTTGAATATATTTGTTGAATATACAATATACACATGTTTTTTAAAGCCGAAATTACACATAAACATGTGGATATTCCCTGGATTCACAAAATCCAAGTGTTCACAGGGGTAAAGTGTCCAGAACAGACAAATCCATAAGGACCTAAAATAGGTCTGTGGTTGTTCCCACTGGAGCTGTGACAGGAAGGAGAGTGACCACTTATAGGTATGAGGGTTTTTTCAGCAGTAACAGTTGTTGAATTCACAAAATATGTGAATATTCCTTGGAGCAGACCTGGCTTTGAATACATATATATATTAAGTATTTGAGTATGTTTGAATATACATGTGTGTGTGTGTGTGTGTGTGTGTGTGTATGATAATAGTGACTGATAAATTATTCCTGTAATTCTCATCTATGGAAGGTGGTTCAGAACAGTGATTTTAAAGCAAGACAGTGGGAAGTAGTATAGTTTGAGAAAGCAGGACATGTCTTACTGATTTGGCTTGTATTTGATCATCATATTTACTTTCAACTCCAAATTACTTAAAGGAGGCTATGAGATTGTCATATTTACTGAGGATTGTTGTACATATAAAGAAACTCATATGTTAGCATCTCAAAATTCTTTTCAAGTTTTTTGTTCCCATAATTTAAAAAAATCCTTTGCTTACTTGCTATTTTTTAAGTCAAAATGGAAACAAAATGGGTGAATGTAGGTGTGAAATTAGTGAATGAGTGCGCTAGCAGTAAGTTTCTTTTGACAACCAAAATAAAAGGAATTACAGATAGAAGCAACCTATCAACTGATGCCCATCAACTGATGAATAGATAAACAGAATGTGGTATGTCTATGAAATGGAACACTATTCAGTTACAAAAACAAATGAAATACTGATACATAAAACATGGATGAGCCTAGAAAACATTACAAGTGAAGGCAGAGAGACATAAAAGAACTATTATATGATCTTGTATATACAACACTTCCAGAACAGACAAGTCCATGAGGACATAAAGTAGGTCTGGGATTCCCACTGGAGCTCCTGACAAGGAAGAATTGAGAGTGAGCGCTTACAGGCAGGACGGTTTTTTTTCCAGCAATACAAAAGCTATGGAACCAGGTGATGTCGCCTTGACAGCTATAATTGACTTTTTCCCCACATGTAAAAGTTGTATGAATTGTTATGGGCTACATTAAAAACCTCCAAGACTGGGTGGTCTTTTAAAAAGAATATTTTTATTTAAAAAAATGACACGCTAAAGTGAATCAATTACATTTTAAACAAATAAGACATAAAATGTTTTCATAGAATTGGGCTGGAGAGATTTGCTGTACTCACTGTCACTCTGAATGCCAGGAATAAAAACCATCATAATTTTCTTCCTCTATGAGCATCACGTACAAAGATGAAAATTTTTACTTATAAATTAGTGAAGTACTAAAATTTTAATTTTATTTAGAGATTAAACTTATCCAGTGAAATAGTCTTTTCCCACTTTGCTCTGCCTCTTGTAGAAATTCCAACTCCAAGGAGGTTACTGTATTTACTGAATTTACTTCTTCAGGTCAACTCTAAAGTGGTTTAGAAAATTATCTTTTCTTATTTCTTCCCCATAGTTTTCTTAATAGAATACTTTTCTGGGGGATACTTGGTTCATTTTGGAAAATTTTATTTATTGTGTTTTAATACTTACAAGATTCCTCACAAAATTTAAAATACCTACAGAAACCACCTCTAGACTCATGAAAATAAAAATGAATATAAATATGGTAGCTCATTTTCTAAAGAAATATATCTTTATACATATATATTGACATTTATATATATGTCAATACATGTATACTGACATTTTCCATTTGCTTACAACGCAGCTAAAACCTGATTCTCACCCCTGCATGTGTCTCAGCTTCACGGTGGCTGCTTCCTCAGAACGCCGTCGGGGAGCGGTAGGTGGCTTCCCTGAGCACCATGGAAGAGCCCCATTGCTTGGTTCCACTTTTACAAGAAACAATCCAAGTTTCACCGATTCTGCATGCCTAACTGTCTTGAAGAAGACCAGTTTAGTGCATTAATGTCTAATTTACACACAGTAATAAAGACAAAGTTTGAATCTTTACAGATTAAATGCCCACTTTATACCATTGTGTAATTGTTTGAATTATGGGTGTGTGTACAGTATATAAATGTAGATATACTAGATATATCTATAAATAAAATAGTGCTTTAAAGTAACAATATTCTTTGGCTAGTTTAAATGCCTGTGATAGACTCTTATAAAAGGCTAAAATGAAAAAGGCCCCACTATTATTGTCAACCTTAACACCGAGCTGGCGCGGTAGGCCCCTATACTGCTGACTGACAGCATCTCCAGGTCCACGATGTATTCCCTTGGTCCTGACAGGGACTTCACCAGCACAAGGGTTGCACTTACAGCACTTATTTGCTGAAATAAAAAGGGAGAGTTTTTATTATTTGTTATTACACCTCCTATAAAAGCGAGAGGAAGTAGGGAAATAAAGGTGCTATGTGGTCTCTTACTTCGAACCCTTCTGCATTCCCGGCCCTGCCTGCCTCTCATCACTAGCTCGATGTTGTATGGATTTGCTTTTGAAATAGTTATTCTGTTCTAGTTCTTTTGCTCTGTTACCTTTTCTCTACCTCCTTATTAAGTAGTTCCAGCTTTTACAGAGACTGCAGGAGACGAGACTCTGATAATATTTGAATTGGGAAACAAAGTTGTCGTTTTTCACTTTTATAACATTGTGTGTCTGTGGTAAATTTTAAGATACAGGTATACAAGGTATATGAATAAAGTTGTATATACATGGGAAAAGTAGAGAAACCCTGAAACAATGAAGCGAGGCTTTTGAATGCCTAAGGAGAGTTTCCAAGGATAAACAGAAATTTCGTGAAGTACCATGTTTAGAAGAGCTGGAGGTGCTTTAGTTTTGGTGAAGAATGTGAGGGATACTGGAAGTGGTAGAAGGTGTGCCTCGAAAGGCAGGCAAGTGGATACGTGAGTCTAAATGCCAGGGATGGGGACTTGGATTAAGATGCAGCAATCACCACAATGAGAGGACATTAAATAGAGAGAACGCAGATGTGGTATGGCTGGAGTTCTGGGAGAGAATGAAATAGAAGAAACCAAGAAGCAAGCTGAGAATAAATCACTGATAAAGTGGGTAACAGATGGGCGGCCAGGAGTATCCAACAAGGCAGATGAGGGTGAGGCTCCTGGAACGGACAGGTGCCCCCGAACCTGACAGTACGGATGTCACTGTGGTCCCCCCACCAGCTCTAGTAGGGTAATGGGGATAGAAGGTAGAGAAGTGACCCGGAAGTGAGGAGTAACAGGGTGTGATTACAGGCTGACTTGTAAGAACCTAGTCTTGCCAGGGAGAAGAGAGACAGGGCAAAATTAGAGGGAGAATGGTGCTCAGTACATGGGAGGTAGAGGGCAACCTGATGCAATAAGCTTCCAGAGGAGACGCGGTTAGGAATACAGGTAGTGGGTTGGTCTTGACTGGCAAAAGCGAAAGCTTGTCTCTGGGCCACAGGGAGAACAAAGAGATGTGTTTGCATGGGTTGTAGGAGGCATAAGTGATTCATGCATATTGGTGTTACTAGTTTTGGAGGGGTAGGAGGTAACAGTGAAGAGTAAAGGACTTAAAGGATACGTGACCTTTTGAGATCAGGGACTAAAGAGAACAGAGAGAAAGAAACCAGAACAAGTAAGGGTTATAGAGTATACTAAGGACTTACATGAAATCAGAGACTAGGGTTTTGTAGTATTAGCAATCTGTGCTGACATACTGGGTGTTAAGATTGAGGGTGCTGACAGAAGACTGGGGTGGTGGTGACGGGATAGTCCACGAGTCCACCAGGCACCGGACAGGTTAGAGGAGGTTGGAGGACTGCTGTCATTTTGAGGATGAGGAGCACACAGAGTGGGAGTGGGGGCGTGAAGGAGAGGAAGGCAAGCCAGGTGCTGAGTGGGCCATCAGAGGTCAAGGTTCTCATCACTTGAAACTGTCACAAAAGGAAACCAAGTCTGGGCCTGGCCATGCTGAAGGGCATGCGAGATGAAGTGGCCAGGGAACTGCAGGCTTAGGTAGTAACAATTCTAATAGTGCCCTGCTCAGAAGGAGCACTTAATAATACAGCCCCTCCTTACTCCAGGCCCTCTTTTCTTGCCTACTCACTCTCCCTGAGGGATCCTAACCACTGCCATGGCTTTAGTTGTCATGGTTGCCAGTGACTTGAAAGTCTATATCTCAAATCTACATATTCAACTCTCAACTTATCTCTACAGAGATGTCTCCCGGGTATCCGGACTTAATCTAATTCCAAATGAATTCCTCATCTTCTCCTCTACACTCAGTAAATGGCGCTACCATTTACCACTGCTTGAGACAGAAAAAGGGAGGATGTAATCTTTGATTCTCTTTATCCTCTAAATTACCAATAGCAAGTGAGTTACAAAGTTATGTTTCACCCCTTCCATTTCTTCCTCTCCCAGAACTCCAGCCGTACCACATCCGCATTCTCTCTCTATGTAATGTCCTCTCGTTGTGATTGCTGAACCTTAATCCAAGCCCCCCTCCCTTGGTATTGAGACTCACGTCTCAATGGAGCCTTTCCAGCTACACTTCTCAATATCTGTATAAATATGTCCTTTAAAAAACCCCACTGCTCCCCCATATTCTCCTGTCTCTTGGGTTTCTAACTGCACTTCCTATTTCCATTCTTCCCCAGTCCAATGCAAGCTCTGTAGTACAGGCAGGAGTCATTTTAACATCAAAATCCAATGTAGGCTACTCTACTTGAAATCTTCAAAATGTTCTACCAGGCAGTGTGTGAGCTGGTCCCTGTTCATCTCATCAAGCTTCTCTTAGGCATTCTGCCTGAATGCTTGAATTTCCAGACTAGTAAGTCTTCATATTCCATTCATTTTATCTTCTTGAATTCATGTTTGAACTTAAATCCACTTCTTCTAGAGGCTCCCAGACCACTGCTTTCATTGTTAGGAATGCTTGTTATATACTATATACACTAATTCGGTGTATGTGTGTGTGCGCATGCATGCGTGTGTACATGTGTGTGTGTGCGTGTGTACACGTGTGCATGTGGGTATGTAACTTGCAGCTCTGTTGCAGTGTTCTGTATCTTTCTCAGCACAAGTTCGATGTCTTGACAATAAGCTCTAATGGGGCAGGAATTGGCTTGATTTTATCCACTGTTGTGCCTGTGTACTGGGAAGGTTGCCTCTTGTAAGCAGTAGTTGTAGGTAATGGTAATGCCTTGAAGGTATTTACTGTATTAATTAATTCTTTTAAAAATAATTTTGGAGCACCTGATATATGCTGGTGGCCATGCTATGTGCTAAGAACAGACAAGTGAAGGTAGGCAAGGGATCTGCTCCCACAGTGACACAGTCAGATGGATGAAAGGCCACGTAGTGATTGAGCTATGAATAACACTAAGGCTGGAGGGGTGTGATACTCTGCCTTCAATGTCATGTATTACTTCTTTATAGTATATTCCTCTTTCTAAGGAAGATTTTTCTCAGCATTCCAAAACGAATTTAAATAAAAATGTATATACTACTACTACACACTCTTTCAAGGGTCAGGTCAACCCCCATGATTATCAAGAATTCTCCTGTATCTATTAATGTTTTCTGTCTTTGGATTATGGACTTAAGCACACAACTGGCCCTTTCTTTTTTATAGGTGCTAACTTTTGCTGCATGGTGGTATTCAAGCTCTTTGAGATCAAGAGTATACTTTACATGCATTTTTAATTCCTCATAGCACCTAGCATGAGGCAGAGGACATAGTATACACTTAATTAAAGCCTTGTTAATTTTATATATTGGATGCCCCCTGTGTAAGTGGAATTTCAGAGGAGAAATTTTGTAGGATTCGATCCATGCACCTTTTAAATTGTGACAAGTAGTCTTGAATTATTTTTAAGTAGCTTTTTTCCAAATAATTTAGAGTTAATTAACTGGAATCATAAAATTGGCAATGTTTTCTATCATTCTTGAGAAAAAGGGTTTTACTTGAGAAAAAGATGATGAATAGCTATATTCAGAAAATCAAGCCAAGCCCGGCATGGTGACATGTCTGTAATGCAGCACTTGAGAGGATGAGGCAGTGGGACCCAAGTTCAAACCCAGCTTGAGCAATCTGCAAGTCGGTAAGACCTGGTCTTAAAATAAAGATTACAAAGGGCTGGAGGTGCAGTTGAGTGAATACCTTGGGTTCCATCCTCAGCACTGTCCAGAAAAGCCATGAATATAGATATGAATAAAAGTAACTTTCAGAGTGCCATTGCAGAGAAAAAAACACATTGAAACTTCATTTAGCTGTTTCTTGGTTCTGATAGGAAATTTTGTTTTCTTATCGTTATGAGTTCAAAATGGAAAGTTATCTTAGAGATACTTTCAGGTGAACCTATTTTATTATCAAGGGATTACTGATAAAGTTACCTGTTTGGGCTAGAATTATTTAATTGGTATTATCTGAACTGTGAAACTCATTCACAGGTAACTTCTTAAAATATATAGTATACCTCAAATTAAGACATCGAGTGTTCAGAAGCTATTCTTTCCTATGAGAAAAATAATAGCAATAGATTGTATTGTGGGCTGAGTTTTTCACTTCAGATGTTGGTCAGAGAAATGAGTCATTTTAAATTTACTGGTATCACATTACTCTTGAGCTGGAGGGTACCTTAACCTATCAAAGAACAGGATAAACATGTAAACATTAAAATCTGTAAACTTTACCACAAGGATGAATTTCTCAATTTATTTTCATATTCTGAAAATGAAGTATTGACTTTGATTAAGAGTGAAGAGTGCCCGAAGGAGTTCTGAGAAATTATAGCTGGATGAATAACATCCTCAGCGTGAAGCAGCTGCTGCAACCCTGCAACACCCTGGTGCAATGTCATCCTTTTCAATACCAAGTGTGAGCCATACTTAAAATGTGTCAGAATTTTATCCTGAAATGAACTTAGTGAAATTTTATAGGGAAGACTGGGAGGCTGAGGCTCTGGAGTCCAGGAGATCAGCGTGGATAGTCTGGCGAGATTGCAGAGGTGATCGGAGCAGTCAAAGGAGGAGGGGCTGGAGCATGGGCTGTGAAGATAACCCAGGAGACAGTGTGAAGAGAGAAATGGCCACGTTCAGAAGGGAGATTTCACCAAGGCAGCGAAGTGTAGGAAAAGACATGGGTGAGCTCACAGTTGCCCTGAAGTGTGTATAAATGGCACAACGGCTGACATATGTTGTGTGTGGATGTGGGTCACTTCTTGGAGACTGACAGGTTTTAGTTTTGGTGTGAGTGTAAACTATCTTGCAGATGTTGCAGTAAGGAATTCATGGTGCTTTAAAAGATTTCTAGAAATATTTTTTTCTGTGTATAATTAAATATCACTGCTTTGTGGTGCCTATTTGGGGTGTGTGTGTGTGTGTGTGTGTGTGTGTGTGTGTGTGTATTTTTGTAGTTACATACAATTATATTAGAGGCTGAAGTTTATTCATGTGAGTGACTTTAGGGAAGCTGCTTATTCTGAGTCCCACTTTTTGCTTCTGTAAAACATGGAGAGTGTTGTAGGTTCCAAAGTGTCCTTCCAAGACGCACTGTGTTGATAGCCTTGTTGTTGATGGATCTGCGGGAAGTGATAGGATCACGAGGGTACCAACGTAATGTGAAGGAGTTACTGGAGGGGACGGACGCAGAAGATGGGGCTAGTTGAAAGGAGCAGTTGCCAGACGTTGACTCTGAAGACTGTATCTGGCATTCAGAATTCTTTCTTTCCTACTGGGACTCTTCCCCTCTCTCACTCTGCCTCCCAGCTGCTGCGAAGTGAGCACTTCTGCTTTCCCATGGCTTCCTCACCGTGACATCTGCCTCACTCCAGGGCCAGTAACAACAGTTCCAGCTGGCCCTGGGTGGAAAGCTCTGAAACCCTGAACCAAGGAAGCCCTTCCTCCTCTAATCTTACCACGGCAGGTATCTCATCCCAGTGATGAAGAGTGAGTGTCAGAGATCAATGGAACATCTGTCTGATGGTGTTGCTGGGTTTAGGTGGGATAATACATGTGGAAGGTCTTACACATAAAACTTTTCAAACCTTAGCTTTCCTTTCATCTGAACTCTACACATCAGTGAGGAACTTCCACCTGTCTCAACAGTGCACGCTGCCAGCGGGATACTTACTCGTAGGTAGAACTCTCCATTTTCGTTTCCAGATTTAATCCGAAAAGTGTTGATGGAGTTGGCGTAGACATTTGTGGCGTGTATCTGGAAGATGTCTGATGGTGCTGACCTGTCAGACCTGATGTTCATGTATCTGTAGACTATGGACTGGGGCAGGTCTCGGCACATAGCATTTGAGACTGGGCACATACATCGGCTGCAGAGATAGATAAAAACAGCATTCACCGGTTTGGTTTGGGAAGACCAGGAGATTCTCACTCTCTAAAGTTCTGATGTTTTGTACCTCTCTGATGTTAGAATGTAGGGATCTTGGCATGGATTTCGCGGGTAACAACGGAAGCCACCATGATAATTCCAACATATTTCATCCTCTCGGCATTCATTGGTGGTCTCACATTCATTTATATCTGTAGAGATGTAGGGTTAAAGAGTTTACAGATCTAAGAAAATTGTGTAGGTGGCGGGTTCTGGTTTGCAAGAAGTTTGTGAGAATGTGAATGGCATTCAGTCTGCTTTTAGACACAAGGCTAAGCTGGACCTAATTTCATGTCATTGAATTCAGGATAGACATATCTGAGCCCTTCTGTACAGATTAATAATTTATTTCATATTTTATGAAGCATCAATTTCTTATCTGTTGAATTAAAAGCCAAATGCTAACTACTGACTCTGCTTATATAAAAGTAAAATCAGTTGGGAATATAAATATGGGAGAAACTACTTATAAAGTAAAATGGAATTAAAGAGCAGGTGAGTACACTGGTGGGTGTGGTGCACAATTGATTCATTCTGTCCAGAGGATTAAGAAAGGCTGAAGGGAAAAGTAGGCATCTCACCTTGGCCTTGTAGGGTGGTTACTAGGTGAGATTTTCACAGCTAAGGTGGGAACAGCTGTCCAGACTGAGGAAAAAAACAAGCAAACACTATGCAGAGGGGAGATTTATCATCTCCTAGCAAAGATGGAGAGAGACAGGGCCAGAAAGACAGTTTCCCTAAGCAGCGTTACTTGAGGGGCAGACAGTAGATGACTGGAGTGAGGACCGCGCTATCAAAGGAGGCAGGGCAGAAGCAGAGCTATGGGTGTTTCACCATTTAGAGCACAGCTACTTGGGGACTGCGTGGGAAGGAAAGTAAGTGCTGGGAGGAAGACTAGGAAAAGCAGCGCCAAAGACGTCAGAGGGGCAGGAGCTCAGCAGGGGCCATGACAGGCAAGCAGAGACTGATTCTAGATTTGGCTGTTAGATGACATTTGGCTCCCAGATAATTTGGAAAAGAAGTTTTAGTAATGAGTTATTACATTTATGACAACAGCAACAATGAAGTTAATATACACAACCCTTTCTAAGTCTATCTATTATATTTGAATAGTAATTTATATTCTATCCAATGTTAGCCTTCTCTGAATCATGCACTTCCCAGAATTGGAGGCTTTTATTCATTAATTTACTCACCTCATAAGTAATTTACTGAATCCTTGCTGTAAGCCAGGCATGGGGTAAGTGATGGGATTTGATCTCTTTTGAAGTTTCATGCGTGTTGTTTCTCTTTTGGGCCTTTTATTTCTTTTTTGCTTAGCATTATTGAGGTCTGCAATGGTACCTCAGTTTATAAAACAATTTGGTTTGCAAACAACTGCTTAGCAAGATTTGTTTTTGTTTGCAAACTCTGCATCAGATGAGGAATGTGACCATAGCTATCTTTTCCAGAATTGTTGCATGAATTAAATTCTATGTTTTAATTATTTTATTAGCTTGAAACTCTTTGGGAGCAAGGGCTGCCGTACTCATCTTTAATCTTTTCACTACGAAGAGTTAATGCACAGGAGAACGTGCCTTTCAGAATATTACATTAAGTAAACTGCTTCTCACACAAACTCATATGGAGAAAGGTGAGGAAGCTATTATCTACATTTGATACTGAGGAAAAACAAGTAAGGATTAAATGGCTAGTTCAAGTTCATATAGTTAGTGACACATATCTATCCATTGTAAGTTACTCCAAATAAGAATAATCATATTCTGTCTCTGTAGAAAAAACTCTTTTCACTTCCAAACGGCTACAGTTATCTATAAACCAGGAGAAGACTGGAAAAGTGATGCAGTTTCCAAGAGTCAGTTACAAGAAGAATCTTCTTGGACTGGTTGTGGGTGAATACAGAAAACCTAGATTCCTTAGAAGAAATCATGATTGATTTGCAGTTTCGATATTTTTCACCTTTTTAAAAAATAAAGGCACTGTTTAACTACAGAGAAACTAAGACTGTTTTGTCATCTGGAGTCCAACAGTGGCAAAAAAGGAAGCTTCAACTATCACTTCATTTATTACTGCCAGTAATTTAGGGCCTAGCATAATCGATAACTTGATCACTCTTCGAGGGTCTGGATGTACGCTTATTCACTCTCTGTCTCTGTCTCTATCTCTACACACACATGCTCTGTTTTCATTCTTGTAAGTTGGTGGAAATGAGAACATTTATTTCATACTCAATTTCACTTTGTTTTTGTGACTCAGGCTCAGGTGGGATAGTTTTAGTGGAGGAGAGCAATTGCTTTACACTTTAAACGAATGTAAATCTCCACAAAAAATGGCCTCAGTGAATACTCTGAAGCTGCATCATCTCCAACACAGCAATACTCATAACCCTCTGCTTTCAATTTCAGAGTGTCTTCTACCTTTACTTACAACAGATATAGATGTTTTTGAAAATATAGACCAGGCAAATAAGATCCAACTCTACACTAATTTGCTTCTGTTTTTGTGAAGTGTCAAATCTAGTTATGATCAGAAACACATGGACATTTATTTGGAAGACTAGGGAAACTGGTTAAGACATCACACTAGCTTTTTTTTCTTTCGCATTTAAAATTCACGTTCAGTGTCTCAGTTAGACTTCAATAAGTATAACCAGTGGAATGCAATGCTTTTCCACAATTAACATTTACAGAGTTTCTAGTAATCTGGGTTAGAAAGACGCTCACTGAGCAGTGAGTGGCATCTGGTCACGCTCATACCTGGTGGGGGGCATAATACTACAGCATCCCAGGTCATGGATTTTCCTCTGAGCTAATATTTTCCTGTATAATTATGATATAGATTGAGATTCCCAATTTTCTCCTTTCCTTGAGCTTTTCCTTTCTTAACAATCTTTATTGTCCTTATGTACTCTCTCTAATTCTGATTAAACAAGATTCTCAAGAGGGGATTTGAGATTAGTCATCTGCACTGCTAATTTTCATTAAAACTGAGTTATGCAGGGTTTACAGCTCACAAGTGATCTTTTCATGTTATTGTGTTTCCTTCCCATATTTCCCTTTCTCAGACAGCAAAGTCAAAACTTACAAAGTTTGATAATTTATTTAAGATCATATTGGTAGGCCTGGTGCAGACAGGAGATCTTTACTCAGAAGGTCCGCAAACTGCTCTCACTGGGGTGTACATGTGGGTCCTCCCCGCACGTGCCCAGCACTGAGCGAGGTACTGGAGGAGGCACTCCATGAGCTGTTGACACTGCGGTTCTGGTCTGGGCTTCACTTGCACCCCGACCTCCTGGAGGTCACAGACACAGCCAGTCTGTGATCACTGTTGGTGTGGCTTGCATCTGGATCCTATGTGCATCCTGAACTGACTGCAGACACAGAATCAGGTGGTCCAAAGCTACTGACCTTTCAGTTTGAGTCTGGGGTTTGCCTGTACCCTGAACTGCCTGGGTCACAGGACCACTGACCCAGGATTTTGCCACCAGTGCAACCAGATTGTGTGTCATACATGTGCCCTGAACTACGAGAGGTTGCTGGATCACATATTCTGCCATCAACTGACATCACAGTTTGAGTATGAGACCTGGGAGAACTAGGTACACTTCACCACCTACTGGAAAAACCAGACAAAGCAGCACATCTCAGCAGACACTGAAGGCGGGCCTAACCACCAGGAAAACTAGGGATACTAGAGACCTTTGCTGAACTGCCAGAGAAGAGGGAGACTGAGCATTCTGCCTCTGGCATCGAACATGACAAGGCAAAGGGCTAAAACGCAATCTCAGAACTCCATCCCACTCAGAACAAGTTCAGGAGACATCAGTGTAGGAGAACTTGGTACACACACACCTGAAATTGCTGAGATGATTGCAATGGAAGTAAAGAAACAACTCCATCAGGCCATAGAAGAGATCATATCAGAAATAATCTCTCGGGCAAAAATGAAATGACAGTAATGAAAGAAATGCTCCACACATCTAGAGAAGAAACGTAAAAAAAGAGATAAACATAGGCAACAGATGGAAACATTACATGGTCAATATAGGAATGAATTAGAATGCATGAAACACACTTAAAGAGATTTCTAGGAAATCAAAACTTCCACTGAAAGCTTGCAAAACTGCTTGAATGAAGCCAAAGATAAAATTTCAGATCTGGAAGACAGCATGGCAGCTAATGATTGTGAAAGGAAGGATCTCTTGAGATCAACAAGGATCCAGGAAAAATCAATTCAACAGCTGCAAGGTGAGGCAAAGACAAATAATGTCAGACTAACAAGAGTCAATGAAATAGGAGGTGACACAAACAACATAAAAAGAATATCTGAAGAAACAATAGCAGAAAATTTCCCAAGCATGCAAACAGAACCAGAGATACAGGTAAATGAAGCATATAGAACTCCTACTAGTCATAACCATAATAAAACTACATCCAGACATATAATAATAAAGATCCAGATCTCCACCTAAAGAATAGAATATTCAAAGCTGCTAGAGAAAAGAGATCACCTATAAGCAAAGCCCATCAGAATCATGGCAGACTTCTCCACACAAACCCTCCAATTGAGAAGAACTTAGAGCAAAGTATTACAAGTACTAAGATGAAACAACTTCCAACTAAGAATGATGTAACCTGCTAAACTATCCTTCCAGTTTAAGGGACAAATAAAATATTTCCATGACAAAGAGCAACTGAAGAACTTCATGAGTGCCAAACCATCCTTACAAAAAGTACTAAAAGACATTCTAGACAGAGAATAAAATGACCACAATTTCAAGAACAACAATAGAAAGGAACCCTCAAGCAGAGCAAATAATTAAACAGGTAGTAAAAGTAAGAAACCAACAGCAAGCAAATAATATCACAATGATAAGCCAACATATATCACTTACAACCATAAATGTAAATGGACTCAATTCACCAGTCAAAAGAAATAGACTGGCAGAATAGATTAAGAAACAAAATCCAACAATATGCTGTATACAGGAACTGTATTTTACTCAAAAGGAAATCCACAGACTGAAAGTCAAAGGATGGAAAACAATTCTTCATGCAACAGGAAACCAGAAAAAAGCAGGTGTAGCTATTATGTTTGTAGACAATGTAAACTTCAAACTCAAAACAATCAAAAGAGATAAAGAAGGTCACTACATACTTATTAGGGGAAAACTGCCAGAGGATAACAATTCTAAACATATATGCACCAAATATTGGAGCACCAAACTACATAAGACAAATCTTAACAGACGTGAAAACCCATATAATCAATAATACTATTGTAATAGCAGACCTGAAAACCCCTTTGACACAGATAGGTCAACTGGACAAAAACTCAGCAAAGAAATAACAGATTTGAACCAAAGCTGCGAACAAATGGACTTAGTAGATGTATAGAGTGCTCTGCCACACAACATCAGAATACATATTTTTCTCAGCTGCACATGGGACTTTTTCTAAAATAGACCACATTCTAGCCCATAGAGCATACCTACCTAAATGCAAAAGAATTGAAATTCTCCCATGCATATTATCTGACCATAGTGCAATGAAATGGGAAATTAATAACAAAAGGAACTCCAAAGACTCCATAAACACTTGGAAATTAAACAACAACCTCCTGAACAACCAATGGGTCACAGAAGAAATCAAAAAAGAAATTTAAAAATACCTATAAACAAATGAAAATGTAGATACAACTTATTGGAATCTGTGGGATGCAATGAAAGCAGTCCTCAGAGGGAAACTTACAGTGGTGAACTCACACATAAGAAAAACAGAAAGAGAACAAATAAGTAGACTAATGTTGTACCTCAAACTTTTAGAAAATGAAGAACAGTCAAGCCCAAAGCCCAAAGAAGGGAGGAGATTATAAAGATCAGGACAGAAATTAATGCAATTGAGATGAAGAAAATCCTACAAAAAATAACTGAATCAAAGAGTTTGTTCTTTGAAAGAATAAATAAAATTGAAAAACTCTTAGCCAACCTTATCAAAAAAAGAATGAACTCAAATTCATGCAATAAGGAATGAAAAGGATGAACTTACTACAGATTCTACAGAAATTCAGAAGATCATTAATTCCTACTTTGAAAATCTTTACTCCTATAGGATAGAAAACTCAGAAAGAAATGGGCACATTCCTAGATAGGTACAAATTACTAAGGTTGAGTCAAGAAGATATAAAAATCCTAAACAACCCAATATCAGTTAATGAGATTGAAAATGTGATTAAAAACTTACCAATGAAGAAAAGCCCAGGCCCTGATGGATTCACAGCAGAATTTTATAAGAGATTCAGAGAAGACTTAATACCAACACTCCTCAAACTCTCCAATGAAATTGAAAAGGAAGCAATTCTCCCTAACTCATTTCTGGAGGTATTATACTGATATCAAAACCAGAGAAAGACCCAACAAAGAAAGAGAACTATAGGTCAATCTCCCTTATGAACATAAATGCAAAGATACTCAATAAAATGGTAGCAAATAGAATGCAGCAAATCATCAAGAAACTCATACCCCACAACCAGGTTGGATTCATTCCAGGAACGCAGGGATGGCTCAATATTCGCAAATCAATTAATGTTATACACCATATCAATAGAGCCAAAGACAAAAACCATATGTATCATCTCAGTAGATGCAGAAAAAGCTTTTGACAAAGTCCAACATGCATTCATGATAAAAACTCTACAGAAAATAGGAATAGATGGTCTTTACCTCAACCTGATGAAAGCCATCTAGACAAACCAACACCCAACATCATACTAAATGAACAAAAACTGAAAGCTTTTACTTTAAAATCAAGAACAAGATAAGTATGCTGCTGTCACCATTTCTGTTCAGCATAGCTCTGGAAGCATTAGCCAGAGCAATTAGACAAGAGAGGGAAATAAAAGGAATAAGGATAGGAAAGGAAGAAGTAAAACTATCACTATTTTGAGATGACATGATACTATACATGGAAGACCCCAAAAATTCGACAAGAAGACTCCTTGAATTAATCAACAAATTTAGTAGTATAGCTGGATACAAAGCCAGCACTTAAAAATCAATAGGATTCCTATACACAGACAGCAGACAGAGAGAGAAATTAAGGAAACCATACCTTTCACAATAGCATCCAAGAAATTGAAATATTTATGAATCAATCTAACAAAAGAAGGAAAAGATATTTTCAATGAAAACTACAGTACTCTGAAAAAAGAGATTGAAGAGGATTTCAGGAAATGGAAAAGTATTCCTTGCTGATGGACAGGAAGAACCCACATTGTGAAAATGGCCATACTACCAAAATTGTTGTACAGATTCAATGCAATACCCATTAAACTACCATTAGCATACCTCACAGATCTAGAGAAAACATTCCTTAAATTTATCTGGAACCAGAAGAGACCCAGAGTAGCAGAAACAATCCTGAGCAACAAAGACAAATGAGGTGGAATTACAATCCCTGACCTGAAATTATACTACAAAGCTACTATAATAAAATCAATATGGTACTGGCTAAAAAACAGACCAGACAATCAATGGAACAGACTGGAAGACACAGACACAACCACAAACACACTCAGCCACCTAATCTTTGACAAAGGGACCAAACACACTCACTGGAAGAAAGATAGTCTCTTTAATAAATGGTGCTGGAAAAACTGGTTTGCCACCTGCCAAAGACTGAAAATAGACCCAAGTCTATCGCCATGCACCAAACGCAAGTCAAAATGGATCAGAGATCTCAATCTTAAAAGAGAAACACTAAATCTATTGGAAGAGAAAGCAGGTAAAAAAATGAGGTAAAAGAGAAAGTAGGTAAAAACCTTGAAGACATAGGAGTTTGCAGAGAGTTCATCAACAAAAACCAAACTGCCCAGGAAACACTTCAAAGAATCAACAACTGGGATCTCATTCTACTGAAAAGTTTCTGTACATCTAAAGAAATCACCAGGACAGTAAAAAGAAAACCCACAAATTGGGAAAAAAATTTTAGCTGACTGTCCCTCGGACAAGGGGCTTCTATCTAGAACATAGAAAGAATTAAAAAACATCAGCCCCTTCAAATTCAAAGACCCAATCCAAAAATGGGCAGGTGAAATGAATACACCCCTCTCAGATAAAGAAATACAAATGGCAAATAAATACATAAGAAAATGTTCAACATCTTTAGCCATTTGAGAAATGCAAATTAAAACAACATTGAGATTTCATCTCACCCTAGTAAGAATGGCTGTCATTAAGTAATCAAACAATAACAAATCCTGGTAGGGCTGTGGAGAAATAGGAACTCTTCTCCACTGCTGGTGGAAATGCAGATTGGTGAAATCACTGTGGAGATCTGTTCGGAGATTCTTCAGCAAACTAGGTGTTGAGGTCCCATTCAACCCAGCTACTCCCCTTCTGGGTATTTTCCCAGAAGATCTGAAAACATTGTATCACAGCGATATATGTGCACCCATGTTCATAGTGGTGCAATTTTTAATTGTTGAATTGTGGAAGTAGCCCAAATATCTATCCACTGAGGACTGGATAAAAAAATTTTAGTACTTTTATATAATGGCATATTACTCAGTATCAAGAAAGATAAACTTGAGGCTTTTGTAAGTAAATGGTCACAACTAGAGACCATATTCATAAGTGAAATAAATCAGATAAGCATGTGTAAGCAATATATTTTCTCAGTAGTGTAAGAACCTGAAAGAGTGAATAAAAACTAGGAGGTATGATAAACATTGTGAAATGAGAGGAAAATGTTCAAAAGTAAGGGGCCAGTGGGGTGCAGGAAAAGAGAAGGGAAAGAAGCAATTATGTGTGTATGTATATACAGGAGAGCTAACAGTTGGACTACTGTCTTCTATTGCTTTACTCAAAGGAATAGTTAATCATCACTTGTTTGATAAATATTGAATGTCTCTATTTGTTTTCCTGAGAAACCACTTTGAAGATATCAGTATGTAATACAACAACCATTGTTACCACTTTGTCTGTAACTGTATTGTTTGTATTGTTCTTATGCTATTTTGTAAAAGGATGTCTGTCTGTTCATATGTTTTCCTTGTTTTATTTTTAAAATAAAAAAAGATTATATTGGTCAAATGTAGTAGAGCTAGTTTCGAACAAGTTTTCCATTCCCAAGTTTGTCTTTGTTTTTTTTTGTTTTTTTTTTTTTTTTGCGGTACAGAGATCAAACTCAGGAGCTTGGGCCTGCCAGGCAGGCGCTTACCTTTTTCACTCCTTCACTGTGTTGTGTAAATATAAGCACCTGCGCTAGCCTTTTCAAGATTATCTATGTTTTTGGCTATATTTGCTAGTTTTTTTCATGTTAAAGAAATTTTAAACTACATGCAGCATAGGAAGTAAGAGGACAAGAGCACCTATTTTCAGATCTTCCAGAAAGACTCTGAAACTGTACTGCTATAGAGAGCTGCCTTTTCCCCTGTGTGTAAGTGTGAAGGTCACATGAATGTTTATTTTGAAATTGGGCCCAAGGTTATTATCTATTTTGGAATTAATACTTTTTGTTTTCAAAGCACATTTTAATATACATAAGGATAATTTCCCTCAGCATTTAATTTACTGCGTAATTTAGTCTTGGTGTTGTTGAGGTCCGTCTAAGCAACTTACTAAGTTAGGCTATAAACTCAAACTCATGCAGAAACATTTTAATAATTGAATCTTTTCTGGTAGATGATTAGCAGATGTCATCTTGTTGAGGTTATATTGGCTATTTGATAGTGATATTAGCATGTTATTGAAATTATGTTTTCAGAAAAAAGACTAACTTTCAAGCAAAGTCAAGGTTAACATTGAATCTCCTCTTTATGAGGTATGCGTTAATTCATTATAAATAGGGAAAGAAAGAGCTGAAATTGTATGTTTAATGTGGGAAAGTGAACTTTTATAGTAGAGAATCCTATAACATTCTCCATTTTTTTTCCTGGTGAAAACCGAACATTTCACAGCTGTGAAGATGATATGCTTACCTTGACACGTTCTTCTCACTTCTTGGTATCCCTGGGGGCACACACAGGAGAACTTCCCAGGTTCATTGACACACTGGTACTGACACAGGTAGTTTGAGGTTCTGCACTCATCAATGTCTGTTGAATCAGAGAACAGAAAGGACACAAAGGTCAAAAGGTTTATGTCACTGCTTTTCAGTATGTTTCTAGATGAGCTACTGAGAGTAAAAGTATTGTAAATTCTATAACAGAAATACATGATTCTCAGAAACTCAAGGGCCAGCCCTTAGAGTGTGATTTACTTCCCTCTCTGTCTTCGGAGCACAAGGAGTCTTCTTACCATCAGTTTTACTGTGGCAGTGCTGACAGTTTGGCGCAGCCTGAACCTACCTGTACTCGATGAGCAGGCTGAACAAACTGGGCTGTGGCTGAGAGTCTTGATTTTAGGCTCTGAACAACACTCAGAATGGAGATTCATGCTTGTCTCCACAGAAATGGGATGACCCCGTGGCTGAGTTCATACGAGTATGAATTCCAGATCCCATCCCTGGAGTTTCCAGAAGTGATACCTTGACAGGATCTGGTCTTCAGGGATCAGAATAGGTATGTTTGTGTTTCCTAATCAGTATGTTTCTAGAGGCTGCTCCAGAACAGCAGAGGTAGCTGTCTCAGGCCACCCTCTCCCGCTTTTGAGCACACTGGTATAACGTGAGGCCTTCTAGGTGGGGTATGAACTCTGTGGCCCCCAGCAGACCTGGAGGGATCATGAGGAAGTCAGGGATGTTGAGTGTTGGTGGTGTTTCCTTCATGATGTCTTATGCCTTGACTTACCCAGTGGAATGCATCCCTGAAATGAGCTGTAACATTTACCCAGCTAGGTCAACGGGCCTCTCTTTATTAATATGGAATATTAAACCCAGGCTGCTTAGGGACTATACCCAAGTCATACAGGGCAGTAACAAAGAGAAGGACCAGATCATGCTCTCTCCCCCACCATCACCTTCTCCCTCTCCCTTTATTGAGGCAGGGTCTCACTCGTGGTTCAGGCTGGACTTGAACTCCCCACGTAGCCCAGGCTGACCCCGATCTTTTAGCTATTCTCCTGCCTCAGCCTCCTGAGTGCTGCGATTACAATTATGTGCCACCATGGCTCTTTGCTTTTACTGTAACATTTTTGGTAATGCCCTCAGCTGTCCTCAAACATAAATGTGCCCGTAAGTAACGCAGCGTTCTTGTTAAAATGTAGAGTCTGACTCAGGAAGTTTTGCTTGAGGTATGAAATTCTGCATCTTGTAGAGTCTCCCAGAAACTGCTAATACCATTGGTCATCAGCTCACAATTCAAGAAGCAAGACACTAGGAGCACAATCTGTAATGATCAGAATCCACTTGGATCAAATATTTCAGTTACTTTGCCTTTTTTCTTTTGGTGACATACTAAATAGGCAAGGTAATAGCTACACTAATTAGACTTTAGATCAGAATTTCAGCAAGTTAAAAATCTGTTTTCATCAACAGGTACATAAGCAGACAAAGGGACACCAGTTACAACGACAGAATCTTATCGCACATTATTTGGGAGCTATTTTACCTTCGCAGTTGAGCCTGTCACTGCTCAGCTCATACCCCTGGTTACACTGACAGATGAACGAGCCCAGGATGTTGTAGCACTGCTGAGCGCACTGATTGCTGGCATCACATTCATTAATATCTGAAAGAAAGGTTCTAGATAGAGTAATATAAATAAACAACACATCTAAACATATCCTTGGCCTGTATCGCTGGATGGTAAGTAATTTCCTCGTTGAATGCTTTTGCCTTGCAGAAGCTCACTGCAGAACACCCATTCAGTTTCACATTTGTTGGAACAATCGCAAAGGTCTGTCATACACTTCTTCTAAAAATACCAGAATATTTTTAAGGAATGACAGTTAGTGTGATGTTTGATATATCTCCCCAAAAGAATTTAATGCTTCTAATAAATATACATTCCAGTATCTATTTTCTTTTGTTTTTCAGCTTCAAAATGTCAAGTCTATAAATAATTGTTATATGACACTCACACTGATATGGTCTCTCAGCATGCTGTGGTGAAGATTTATATGTGCTATTTATTACTTTTTAAATGGTTTTTGTTAAATTCCATTACAATTATAACATAAGCCTTTGAGACCCATACAGAGTTTTGCAATGCTCTAAGGCACTGAAAATATTGTGAAAAGGCATTTTTCCTGCACTAGATTCTTTCCATCTCATGCCAATCTTGTAATTGTGTGCCGTGACACTGCATTCTGAAGGGGGAGAAGCAGCATGTAAAAATCAGATGCGCTTTCAGTGGAAAGTTTATGCACTTGAACTCCCAGTAACCCCCTTGGCAACTTCAGCATTTATATCATACACTGTTGACTAATTGGTGAGTATATATCAATTGATCTTTAGTCTAAAAAGAATTTATATACCCACAGAGAAGTGAAACCAAGGTTTGAAAAGTTTTCCATTCACATCTTGATGTGTTTTAAGAAAATGATTAGTTGCTGTCTTCTCAGCTTTACGATTGCTTAAGGGAAGGTGATGAAAACCAATTCTCTCGCGAGCACAGAAAACAAGAACACATGGCTATAGGAGAACCTTTCCTTGAAGAAAGAAACCAGTCAGGATGGCAGTTCCCAAAAGCTCACCTACACAGGTGTAGTTGTTTGCCGCCAACTGAAACCCGGGGCTGCACTGGCAATAAAATGAGCCTGGTGTGTTCACACATCTTTGGTGGCAGTATGGAGGCACAGCACATTCGTCTATGTCTGCGGGATCAGCACACAAACACAAGCCATATTACTGACTCACCAAGTTCTCAGTAGAGGTTAGCTAGGAAACTTAGCTAGGGAAGACATCACTAGGAAAATAATTCATTCCTCTGTCTCTGTCTATTTCTATGTCTCTGCAGCTTTCTCTCTGTCTGTTTCTCTCTCTCACACAAGCTCTTGCTGAGAGTAGAGTATACGTGTTTGAAATATACTATAGCCAGCATTCTGTTAAGAGGTTAAGAACAAAGATGGGTTGCAAAGCACGTTCAGCGGTAAAGAAACCCATCTGGTGGGCTGAGACATAAAGAGAGAAAAGTACTACTGTTTTCCACACATATGAGAATATCGGTTTGGGGAGATCAATGCTTATTTTAGAATAACACAAGTAGAAAAGAGCAAGGAGCGGAGCAAAGAATGGAGCGGCGAGGCGCAGCCCGAGAGGATAAAGTTGTGGGCTGTGTTCAGCTGGGGACTGCGCGTCCTCGACGCCGTGAGCGTCTCAGCGTTTTGCAAGATGTGTGGGCAGGCTTGCCATGTGTATCTTAGGAAGGCAAAGGGAGGAATGCTGTGCAAGGAAAGGCCGCTAAACAAGTGACCTCTTGATAGTGGCCTTCTGACACCGATGAAGTGTTCCAGCCTGTGCGTCTTTCTTAGATAAATATTTCTGACCATAAAATGCTCGACCAAGAACTTGTAGGGTAGTACTAACATCTTATGAGCATAATAAAATGTCGTTAATTCATGACTGTACACTTTGTGACAACCTTAACATGGAACATGTAATTTAAAATAAGTACATATCTACAATGTAACACAATATGGTGATGCTGCCTTCAGGTAAAACAGAAAGAAACAAGATTATGCTGGGCTGTGTGGTTCTTCCAGCAAGAGGGAGTACGCTTGCAAGGCCTCAGGGTAACCCGAGTTTGACTCCTTCTTCTGGCAATTACTAGCTTGGTCTTAAATGCCCAAGCTTCCATTTCTTCTCCCAGAAGTAATAATGCAGCAATATCATAGAATTGTTAGAATGATTACATGATATAACGTAGCCTAAATTCCTAGAACATAGCAAGTATGGGGGCTTATTAATAAGGTCGAAGTTTTTTTTATTTAATTCACATATTGAAATAAATAAAGATAGGACCTTGGCTTTGGCCCTTTGTTCACGTGTGCAGTCCTTGGGAAGAACATCTCTACCACGTAGTTTATTCGGCTCTCTCGTTTTCCTTATCCTGATTTCCTTGTAGCCCTTGACACTGTGCTATGCATTTAGCTTCTTGTCTCATCTCCCTCCCTATAATACATAATAAGACTTATCTTCTCCTCTTGAGATAGAAGCTGAGAGATTCTTGTTGATCACTGCTGAACACTCAGAGGTTGAAACAAGGGCTGGCACAGTGGGTGTTAATTAACGTTATTTGGATGAATGGAAATAATTCTAATTAGGAGTAAGTTTAGCATAATACTTCCTAGTCCTGCATATTATAGCTAGGTGCCAGTATTGACAGACAAATTATATAAATTGTACTTTCTCATAACTATGGGTACTATAAATATGTATAATCTATTTGTTCACTACTATAGTCCAACACCTAGAACAGGGCCTGGCACAGTCAGCCTTCAATAAATATTGGATGAATAAATGATGTATGTAGACAGGTATCTCATGCAGTTTCATTTGCATAAAATAAGCATTCACCAAACCATGTTTGCTAGCAGTTTCTGGCCCTGCATATTGTGATAATAAATATACATGTATCTATCCACATCTGCCTAGTACGGGACACAGGCAGGAAAAAGATTATCCCATGAGTAAGACAGAAAATAGGAAGGGGTATGAGGGACAGAAGGAACATGGTGCTGCTCAGTGTGTGGCCTGCTGACTGCTGCACTGAGGACCGTCTGGACTGACCTACAACAGTAAACACAGGCGCATACATGTTTAGAAATAGCAGTTTTGACATCACCACATATTTTTGTTATACTTTACAGAGATACTGGTCTATAACAGATTGGAAATTTACAGAAAAGAGACTTCATTATAATTTGATAAAGAAGGAGTGACTAATCGTATTTGAGTAGATCATGGAAGGTTTCCTGGAGTTCCTAGGAGGGCATGTTGTTTGTGCAAGAAAGAGCGTGTATACAGGCCCTGAACTGCGACAGTGCGTATGGACAGCTAGTGGGCAGGGCTGGATATGGCTTCCGTTCAGGAAGAGAAGTGCTGATGAAAAAACCGGAAAGAGATCAGGATGAGGACAAGCTCCCACGCTCTGTTGGGGGTGTGGGCTTGAGTCTGTGGGCAACACCAGAGCAGATGTCTGACTGGAGTTTTCTACACTCTCTTCTGAATTACGGCTCCAGTCACTACAAGCCCTGGGTCTTTCTCTGGTCTGGGGCCCAGCGTCAGCATCAAGGTGCAGCCCCCGGCGGGCAGAATTGACCAGGGCCCACCAGGAACTTGGTGCTGACATCCTACTGTTAATAGCTCACATTTTCTGGTGAAAGCTGATGCTAGGGCCCGGCCTCAGTCCCCACCTACTGTTTCTAAGAGAAGATGCAGCCTTTCACGGGTCTGTGGCTGCGGGTGGTACCTGAATAAATGGCCGAGGCTGTCAGTTCCGTGCCCACTGTAGGGTCTCACGACGGCACCCGGCTTTGTTGCACCTCACTGCTTGCCGCGCAGCCTCCTCTCAATACATGCCTCCACTCACTCAAGATGCGCACGCACACCACAGCCACCGCGTGGGGGGCACTCACCACGCGGGGGAGAGGGCCTAAGCACAGGGACACAAGCTGACGGGTCCTGCCCTCAGAGAGCTGACACCTCAGACCCTTGAGAGAGGCAGGGAATGTGCTTGGCTTCGCACTTCCAGCACCCGGCACAGGCTTGTAGCATAAAAGCCTTCAGACTCTGCCAGCTCAGGGCACGATGTAAGTACCGTGCGCTAACCGATGGCGCCACTGGGGCTACTCACGGCACGATAACAGCACCCAGGCGTGTGGTTGAGGGCCAAGCCTGTTCTAGGCTTCTCCGTGCGAGCTGTTGAGGTGGGCCGGATGTCTCCACAGGACGCGTGAACAAGGAGCGACAGAGTTTACGCCACTTGCCCCAGGACTGAGAACGACTCGGGGCAGAGCTGGTATTTGAAGTGCACCCTTTGCCTCACGTGCTGCGAGATGCTATGTGACAGTGAGTAAAGCCCTGTCACCAGTGTGTTAGTGCCACGCCCGCTAAGCTAAAATTGTTTTCTTGGCTACTTTCACGGCTCCACTTACACTCCAGAATTCTGCTTTAGTTAGTACACAACACTGATCTTTAGGACAGACTCAGCCATTAAGGTTCATTCTTTTTTGTGGGGAAGTAGCTTGACAGTCAATGGAATAGGCAGCGGTTGTTAGCTGTCATTCTCCACGTGACTGTGAACGCTCTGTTTGACAGTTTGGAGATGCTGAAGACAGGACTTAGCTCAATGCGCCGTGGCACTTACCTACACACTGCTCCCCCCGCTTCTGGTATCCCGGGAGGCAATGGCACGTGAAGGAGCCCCGTAAATTGAGGCACACTTGGTCCGCTCTGCAGTTGTGCGTCCCTGCAGTGCACTCATCAATGTCTGTCCAACCACACAGCAGAGAGAGAATTTTAGTTGACTAAAGATGTCACTTTTTCCTCCATTTTGCCAATATACTTTTCTTAAGCTGAATTTTAACTTTATTTTTAAAGCATTATACTATTGTTATATTGGCAATATGTGGAATTATAAGTCATTTTGTGTGACCAGAAAGTAATTTCATTGATAACAGCGTTTACCATTCAGATGGTCAGAGGTCATGCTTGTCCCAGCTTAAGAAATAAAAGACTGCAGACATGGCTGCAGCCTCTCCCTCCACACCCCTTACCCAGCACACACAGGCACAGCTTCTTCCCCAAGACGGTTTCATGTTTTTTTTTTTACACAGAGATTAGATGGCTGCATCTAGTGGGATATAATACTGTTTCATATGTTTTAAAATTTAAATAGGTGCATGAAATCTGCTTTTCTCACCCAGTATATTGAATTTGAGACCATTTCTATTGACAAATTTTTAAAAATAGGCCTAGTAACTGAGTATAATCAAATTTTAATATCACACATTTCATGTTGCTATCTTTTTTTGCAAATGAGAGGGTAATATATATGCATAAATCCTTCTTTGCAAATTCTAAAATGCAAAGGATTCAACTAGATCATATTCCCTTAGGAGAGGCAGGTTGGTAGGTTTAAAATACATATTTTCCCAAAGATTTTACTTCTGTGTCCTAAGAATTAGGCTAATTGCAGTTCTAGAAAAATAATTCTCAGTCATAACATAAAAAACTAGTTCAGAGTATTTCTTTCTTTGGGATAGAAATATGATATGAATTTGTGTGTATATTCATATTTTAAACATTTATAAGTGAAAATCAAACTTGCCTTGTCTACATCAGTATTCATTAAAATATCTCATACCATTAAATCAAATAGGACAAATAAAAGCATTGTACTACTTTGGCATTCTCCAACAACTGAAGAATCTAAGCTTTATTAAAAATACCATAAAATGTGTAACTATTATATGACAAATTTTCCATGAGAACCAAGAAAGATTTAGGGGGTCTTAGATCATCACTGTCACAAACCCAGGGCAGTAGCCTGGAAGAAATAGTGGGTCAGGAATCAATTAGAAAAGAAAAAAGTGCCAGTGGCTATTAGAAGTTACCCAGTTCCCACATTATCTTTAAGAAACCCAGAGAGTAGCCCTTGGTGTTACTTTGCCTTTCACTTTTCTGTATTTTCGCAGAGAATCGTCGCACTTACAGTATGCAACGTCACAAGGAAGGTCATGCTGTAAGAAGGTTGTCCTCAGACAACAGCTTCACTTGGCTGGGTGTGCAGATGACAAGAGAAGATTCTTTCCACAAGAAAGAGGGAGAGGACAAGCGCCTTGGTGATGTGCGACCGTTCGTCAGATGATAACTTATTACTACATCTACTTGCAGATTTCTTTGAACCCGGTTTTAAAGTTCAGCTAAGTGTTTTTGGTTTAGTTTGTGTTTTGTTTTGAAATCCATGAGTACTATTTCTGTTATTGTCTCTTGCTTGTGATTATAAACTGTTCTTTTTAGGTGTGGTGCCATAGTGCAACAATCTTGCTGTAAAATGATCTGTTCCTTTTTGTACCTGCACTTGATGGAAACCTTTCTACTGGGGTTTCGTCAGAGCTTTGTGACTCGCTAATGCAGAAATGGCAGCAGAATTCCCATTGTTTTATGTCAAGAACATCTGCCAGCATTTGCAGTGGTGATAGCCCTGAGATAGGGCAATGCTAGATTTAGATGCAGCAAGCAGTATGTGCTGGCAGAAGGTCAAGGACATGCGCAGGCTGCTGAATTTTCTAAGGGAGGCCTCACAAGTGACTGGAGTTTTTCTTTCTGAGACTGTCTTTGTAAACTGCCTCCAACTCATCACATTCCCGATGTCCTACAGTTTCCTTTCTGTTTCCTCATTGTTCACTTTCTAAATCTCTTTGATAAATAAGTGAACAAATCCAGTGGAGTCAGTGTATTATTCAACAGGTTTTAAACACACAAATGTGAGCTACTCTTTAAGAATCAGGTATATTTAGCTTCTGGGAAGGATCATATAATAGAAATACTTGGTAAGTTAACGTAACTAATAAAAACAAAAACCCCAAATGTAATTAACTTCACTGCATTATATTCTTTTGCTTTCTGTATCAAAAGCCAAACAAAGCTGCAACAGGATGAGTATCAGCTGGTATTGACTGGTAATTACACTCTCTACTTACTTGAATTTACAAAATGGTCAGAACAGTAGACTCTATGACCAGGAAGCAGTACAAACTACTTTACCATCTAGGGCTTCACTCACTGCAGCTTAGAATACTTCTGCTCTTCCCGCTCAGCAGGGTCTCTAATGCTGTAGGCTCCTGACAGACTGAGCTTTGAATTGTCTTCAATTATAATGTCTATTTATTAGTTTATTTAAATAGCATAATTTTATTTTAAAAAGTACATGCGGAGATCCTGTTATTACTTGCTTCCACATCTATATGGAGTTATGTCAAGATCATTATACAGTGTTACACGCTTATGTTTGTATTTTCTACTTGTGAACATTTCTACTTGTCTTAAGTATCAGAAAGTTCAATGCAACACACAATTTACTAACAGTAAAGCGGAAACAGTGCCTGCTGCAGGCATCTCCATGGTTTGCAAACAACACCGGCTTCCTGCATTTACAAGTGAAACTGTCTGCACAGGCCAAGGCAGCGCCTTATTTATCAGGGACACTATTCGGCTCAGCCATGGTTTTCTTGAGACACAAACATGCTGGGGAATAACTTTTTGTTTTACTTTTTTTAGTTATGTATAATTTATCATTGACAATTAAGCTCCTTGGTTTTTATAGGCAGTCTATTAACATATGCCCTGAACCCTACACCCCAGCTCTTTGAGGGTAAAATCTGTGTCTTACTTTTTTCTGTATTTTAGTGCCTAGCATAGTACATGACACATAGTGGGTTTTCAGTGAGCTTTTGTTCAATAACTGGATGAATGAGTCACTACTGTTTGCTGAGGACTAGTACATAGAGTTTAGGAAAGTAGGATCAGTGTTTTATCTCAGCAGAGCTAAGATATGTAAGGCAGGGTAACAGGCAACATCTGAGAAACAGCAAAATTACCAAGATGTCAGTAAGTGGAAATGTAGTGGAACCAAGTACACAAGTTTGGAGTTGATGAAGGATGAAGCGGCCTGATCAGAGATAAGAGCAACAGAAACTTCGCCAGAGGAGGTGGATTCTGAGTTGCATTTTGAAGAATGTGAGATTCATGTGTTGACAGGAAACAAAGGCTTTTTCTAAGAAGGCAGGTCACCTTGGAAAACGCAGTGAAACCCAGCTACTCTGCATGAGAACGGCAGAGGGCTGCAGCCCGCACAGCTAGAGGGCTGTGTGAGGAGCCTGGTGTACTGTCTAGCAGAAAAGGCTCATAAAATGCTCGCTTAAGTCATGAGCAAAATTTGAAGCTTTAAGGGTGGGATTAGAGAGTTTGGATTTGAATACCACAGCAAGTAGCTCTGTACTATGAAGTCAGAGCCTAATGTTAACATTACAGAAGAGCAAAATAATAGAATATGCTTCTTAAAAACATCACAACGCATTTCATCATTCTAATAGATTAAGAGTAGTTAATGGCAATATGCGGTGATTCCTTCATTTTTTAAAAATGTGCCCATGGTCTCCCCCCTAGTGATTTATACTATTATAGGCTCCTTTCTTGCTGACTTTGGCACCCTTAGTTGCTTTAAATAATCCAGTATAATCTTTGTATCTTTGTTCAGTTCTCACTTCTAGCCTCTTTATCACACTGATCCTCAGTTGATGGAACCATGTATTTGATTTTCTTTCAAAGCTAACAGAGGTGACGATGTCCACACGATGGTGGTATCCATTAAGTCCCTGCTTAAGTCTTATTCTCTCTGTTTGGCTCCTTCCCTTTGGTCTGACTCATATTTCCCAAACCCCTGACTCATGCTGCTTCCTCTGTCTTATGCAACATTTTAATCTCTGCAATGTTCTTTCCATAATTTGATAACTTACCACAACAGTCACTTTGGTGTGTTTATGCAAGCAAAAATTATCTGCATTTTGAATGCTGTTGAGCACCACTTAGGCTTTTCTAATTTGTGCTGCTTTAGGCTTAAGAAATAATTCAGAGCTACTTCTGTATAATCCATCGTACACTGGGGAAGGAATGTACTGAAACAGGAGGAAGGGGACTGAAATCATTTTGATTCAGTCATTACCTGGAGATCTAGGGCCATGGTATCAGTGGTAATTTTTTATGGTTATTTGGAGGAGGTAGGAACTATCTTAATAAGAACGAAGGGCACTCATTGCTTTACTCCTGATTAATCTAAGAATGGCTACTGATAATTATAACCTGATAATTTAATGGACCATTAAATTATGTTGTCTGAAATCTTATTAAAAAGAATATGTATCGTATTTACATACATCAAATACAGATATTTTAAAAATTTAAAACTAATTAGTATAAAATAGATACATGCTTAGAAATATGAAAAAGTCTATTATTTGATTAGGCAGTGAGATTTACAAAGTCCCTGATTTAATTCTAGTAATGGCCCTGTGGAACAGTGATCACATCATCCCCTGTTAACAGCTGAGGAAGGTGAGTCTTACTGAAATGTAAGCTCTGTGTGGTGACTTGCCTAAAATTACACAAAGCATAAACCCAAACCCTAGGTTTCCATTTTGCTTCTGTAATTTAGGTCTTCAGAAAGACTTATATCCTAAAAATTCTGGATAGCAGATGTTTAGCCATAGTCAAACATATGTTAAATTTTTTCTTAGCACTAAAGAAAAAGTTGCTAATATTGCAGCACCTTGACTTCTCCCGTGTCTTTCTTTTACTTAGAATAACATTCATAGCTCTCCAAGTTTTGTTTGCCTTCCTAGTCCTTAGCCAATTATCAACAATTTTTGTCAAAGACTTCTAGTTCCCTTGCTGCTTCCTTCATAGTACTGGAATCAAATTTATCTGGGCCAAATGCCCAGTTCTAGTTAGCTTTTCACCCTTCTGAAATTATCAGCTAGAATTCACCCAAGCTAAGCAGTTTTAGTAGAGAAAATAAATACTGATATTAAGTAACAGCAGATAACTGTCTGTACCGATGGCCAGCATTAGATTCACAGTTCTAGATCCTTATCAGTTCTGGCAAAACGTATTATTAATAATTTAGTGTGTTTTAAATCACAAACACAAATATCACCAAAAGCAACAAGTATTAGCTTCCTCGATACTCATTTTCTTTGTTAAATTCAGAGTGATCAATCAAATGTCCTGGAAATCTTTATCAAAATTTTGAAATATGGTATTCACATATGGAAAAATCAAGCTATATGTCCTGGAGTTGCTTTTCCACAAATGGTAATAGGTTTGTGTTGATAACGGGCCTTTGCTCACCTAGTTCCCCCTGTGGGTAATAGTTTTCATATGCAAGATGATGGCACAGGGTTAGACATAGTGCCCATGAATATGGGAGGAAAACCACCTGGTGCCTGTGAATGGTCAATCTGTGACTCATCTGCACTGCACAGCTACCCAGTGAGCCAGGCAGTAACAGGCTGAAACAGAAGAACAAGCAAGAAAACGGACGCTTCAGTGCTCACTCTTCGGCTCTTTCACACAAAGCAAGGAGAAGCCTGCTCCCTTCAGAACCTTAAGGAAAGAGCTTAGTGCCAATGGGTATCTTCTGGCATTTCTGTAAATATGTTATGTCCAGCTAAATGCTTCTTTTTCTTCTTAAACTTAATCATTCATTAAAAATTTCTGAGTTTTGCTTGAGAAAATATAGCCTGGAATTTGAGATGCTAAAACCAATTATCAATTTTCAACTTTGTGAGTAATACTGTATTTTGAAACAGGGAATACCATCCATGTTTGCTGAGGGGTGAGTCAGTAAATAGGAAACAAAGGTCCTCTGTGAGAAGGCTTAGGTTCACTCTGCATAGGCTGGATCTGCTTCAGAGTGCATGGCTTTTGGAGGAATTTTGATCCCCATGATCGTGGGGTGCCTGTGTGCTGACTTCAACTGTGTTTTCCTGATGCCCTACTGCACCTTAATTCCCTGCCCCACACCCTACCTCTCTGGCCCCAAATTAAATCTGTGATTTGAACTCAATGAAGACCGACTAAATTTGATGGAGTCTACCAAGCCCTGTATAAGCACTGTGCTTTGATTCTTGGCTCCCTCCCTGAGGCCTTACGGCCAGATTAGTCAGTCTCCCTAGCCCAAAGAACACACATTCTTGGCTCACTCCTTGAGGCAAATCATCACTTAGGGTCACAAAAGCCCCTGGCTATAGCAATGCCAATTATAACAAGCATGGCTTGGTGACCTCCTAATTATATGAAACCAATTACATTATACTTGTTCATTCAACAATAAGCAGCTTTTGTGCCCACTAAATTGAGGCATACCACTAAATTTGGTGAGTGTAACTTGGCAATACTTCTCCAACTCAGTAATTGCCTAAAACTTTTTCAATAAAGTTTCTATTTGTACTTTTTGCCTCTGGAGCATGTTAACTGCTTGTGTGTGTTTTTCTGCCCATTTCATAACGTCTTATGATATTTCTGCACAATGTTCCCTACATGTTTTTTAGATGAAGGGAGGAAGCCAATGGACTCACCAAATTTGCATTAAGTTGTGTTTCTTTTTCTTTTTGATTCAAAATTCCAGCACAATACAGAGCAGTGAAAAAGACAAATTGTGGGTAAATCTAAATGAATGCTAACCCTGTGAAACAATCATAGTAATGTTTGCAGGTTTTAGAAATACTGACACTCAAAATACATGAGATAATAGCATATAGACTGTCATCAAGGTAAACGGAATTTACATATTTTTTAAGGTCTTTGTCCTATTCAGGAAGGGTTAAACGTTCTAATTTATTTTAGATTCTGATATCCATGGATGCTTGTGATCCCTAAGAATAATAAAAGAATATAGGAGTAATAAAAGAATATAGGAATAATAAAGGAATATAAAACTGCAAACCAATAATACAGGGAAAAATAGAATCATACAAAATAATCTGTCAACTTACAAAAAAGGCAAGAAAACAGGAAGCTAAAATGCGGGGGCAACAGATGGCAGCGAGCAGTGGAAATAACAGTTTTACACCTACACATATTGGTGGGTGTGCTCAATATAAATGGACTAAATGCTTTCACTAAAACCATCCCAAATTGTCAGACTGATTTTAAAAAAATCTCAAGTATTTTGTTTCAAGATACATAATTTAAATATAATACAGAAATTAAAAGAAAAAATGGAAAATGTACCATGTAAACACTAACCAAAAGAAAGTTTGCTCTGCAATTTTAACATCAAAGTGTAAAGGGGAAGAAGATCATTAGAGAATAGAAATAGAAGCATATAATGCAGAAATTCTAAATTAAATGTATTTAATCATATAGTATCAGTATAAATAAAGCAAAAGTGGACATAATTGAAAGGAACAGACACACAATTATAGCAAGATTTTAACATATGTCCCCCAGAAACTGAAAGCCTAAACATACATTTTCAGAAATGAAGAGAAAATGTGAATAACCTGATTAAAAACTTTGAATTCATTGCTAAAACATTGGACAGAATACATAAACTTTTTAGGTATTGAGAGAACATTAACAATTGGCTATGTGAGGCCTTAAAGCAAGTGTAAACAAGTTTCAGAGAATTATAATGTACAGATTACACAAATAATATAGAAATCGTAACAGCAGTGACACCACCATGAAACTAGGAGAAAAACCTCCTTGTTTTGGAAAAGATGGTGGGTACTTCAAAGCAATTCATGGTTTAAAGAGGATGACAAAATTGAGCTTAGAGAATATTATAAACTGAATGAAACTGAAAATACTGCATATCAAAATTTGTGGGAACAAATGTCAGTGTGTAAGAAAGCCAAAGCCCCCCCCCCCCCGCCCATGTCTCTCCCTCTCTGTGTCACCCGCATCTTGGTCTTGTGTTTATGCCACCAGAGACACAGTCAACTATGAGCATCAACTTCAGGGTTTTAAAGGGCTGCTGACAGAATAAGGAAGAGATCTTGACCATGTATTTTCAGAAGGTAGAACCAAAGTAAATGGACAGAAATTCAAAGAAGGTAGATTCTAGTTTATCGAAGAAAAGCAGGTGGTCATTAGATGTTTTAATGTCTTAGGAATTCATGAGCTTCCTGTCACTGAAAACAGCTAACTCGAGTAGTGTGGATCTCAGCAAGGGGTCAGGGATTTGGCTAGTCATTTGTACTTTAAAATGGTGTTGAGGTGCTGCATAGAAGTACAGTGGAGGGACCGGGGACATAGCTCAGCGGCACAGCGCCTACCTGGCAAGTGCAAGGTCCTAGGTTCGATTCTGTGTACCAAAAAAAACCAACTAAAGTTGGAAAAATGCAGTGGAGTTAGTGGTTATTAAATTTGGATATTGAGTGTTGTAGCCACAATTAGCTTTTCTCTAAGCTGATAATGTTGATAATTAAGAAATTGAAAAATAAATGCTGCATCTTCCCTAACATAGGAAATTGTGAGGATTCGGCAAAGCTGAATATCTACACTGTACTCTCTCTCATCTGATACCTGGCGCACACACATAATTCTGTTTAATTGTAAAGTTAACTGATCTAACATCTGAAAAACTTCCTTGATGATGCAATGCAGCAAGGCAGTATCTAAAGTGGCTGCTTAGTTTATCCCTCTTCCTTGGGCAGGAAAGCAGCTAAGGAGTCTTTCACTTATTATTTCTTGTCCTATATAAAGGAGTTTTCAGAGAGGAAACTCTTCACTCTTCATCATATTAAGGTAAATATTATTCAGTGATCAAAATGTTAAATGCGAGCGACCATCAGACTGTGCCTGACCTTTCATAAATTACCATGAAGCCAAGAGACACTGGGCTTGGTTTCGTTCCAAATTCATCCTATAGTTACCATTTCCTCCAGATTATTCATGAATTACCTTACATGCTTAATTGTAATTTGCAGGTAGATTTAATTTCCTTCTGTGTTAAAACTTTCATTGTTGTGAAACAAATGTTCAAATAACTCTTGAATATTAATTGAAGAAAAGCCTAACAGAGAACAACCAAAAATATTGTTCAATAAAACCACCACTGATCCATGGGTTTCAAACCTAAAGACTTTTGAAAGCTAGCATATATAATAGGCTTTGGACCTTTAAATGAACCTGGGGCATTTTATCTTACATTTCCATGGGAGAGAGGATGGTGAGAAATACAGAGAGTATATTCTTTAAGGTTTTAAGAATCTAAAATAACGATTACTTCGATGAATTACTGAGTGCTGCTTTAGGAAGTATTCATTTTCTAGCTCTAACCTCGTCCCTCTCTCACTTAAAATGCTCGATCCTGGGAGATCTGGGTGATGCGCTTTTACTTTCTTGGGGTCAGGGTCACAGCTCTCCATTTCTTCTTCTATTCATTTTCATATTTCACCAAACTTCTTCTTCTTCACTTGTAGGATCAAAGGAATCTCAAAATGGGCTCATCTTTCTGGGAAGCATGACATGGCTCTGCCGGCAGAGTGAAATGAGTACAAGCTCTCTTCAATGTTTCAATGCTATACAGCCCTTTAAAGTTACTTGTCAGGCACAGAGTGGCTTAATGTCTGTGTGGCAATTAAACTGATAAGAATCTCATAGGGAAACATGCCCTAGACATGGTTTCTATGTCGGTCGAGAACAACGGCAAACGGACCCGGGCCAGTTATGCAGCTGAGGTACTAAAGGTACATGCCAAACTAAGCCAGTCTTAGAGAGAATTCCTTGGCATGAATAAACACAGATGAAAAACCTCTATGTTCTTAGGTCTCTGACATACTTTATGGTCACTGCATGCAGCACATCCACAGTCTATCATATCCAAAGGCTTCATTTTGGAAGAAAATGGAAAAATCGAGCAATTTACATTAATTTAAAAATTAGCCTAGGATTATTTTTCCCTAAAAATGTAATAATCTGTTTATAGAAATCTGTAACTAAATGACTTTGGCTGCAGGCGCATATGTGGTTAATGTGAATGCCTGTGAGGCTGCCAGAGAGGTGTAAGGAAGTCCCTGTCAGAGACCTTCAATTACAGATCTCTTTTTTGTGGTTTTCAGAAGTAGAGGAGTCAGTCTACTTCCCACTGCTAATAATTTTAAGTTCTAAATTATTTTATTTGAGATTATACCTTTCTGTAGTTGCTAAAAGTAGCTTTCTAGTATTGCTTCAATAAGAATGTTTATGTGTAATTTATTATACCAATAAGAGCTTAAGGGAGGGCTTGATCTTTTTAAAAAGACTGGGAACTGAAGAATAAATTCTTTTTTCTTTTTTGGTACTGGGAATCGAACTCAGGACCTTGTGCTTGCCAGGCAGGTGCTTGTGGCTGCTGAGCTATATCCCCGGCAAATTATTTTTTCATATACAGCTCATGGAAGAAATCTGACTGCGACAGAAATGTGTGTAAGATCATGGATTCTTGAGTCACACAGGTCTCTATTCAAATCCAAGCAACATTACATTTTAGTTACCTGTCCTAGGGATGTTATTTAACTGCTAAAGTTGGTGGTGGATAAGGGTGATATTCTATTGCACAAAGACAGAGAGAAATAAGACAGCCACAAAAATCATGATTTCTAATATAATTTTTATATGAATTTGCATTTAATTAAACATCTTATCTTCATATCTGGGCTTAGTGTTGTGTCTCGGTCCATTGTGACTGAAATATAATTAGAAAGAACACCATTCTATTGTGAGACCAAATGGGTATGAAATAGGCCTTCTTTCTTCAAGTTGGGGAAATTGAAAACATTCAAATAAAAGCAACCTGACAAAACAAATCCAGCATCTTTTGTATTTCATACTATTTTGTGATATTGGGATCCTTTCATGGAAATGGAGTTAATAATCATAAAGGTTCGTAGTTAGCAAGGGGCAGTAAAAAGAATTAACATGTGCTATGTTCGTGTACTAACCCCCCAAGATGAATGTAATCATTATATACTATAACCATGTTAATAAAAAATAAAAATTAAAAACTAAAGACTACTTCACAGAGCATGAACTAGAGCTTGTGTTAGAACTACATATAACTCTAAGAAATAACCGTGTCCACAAGTTCTAGCTATGAAAAATACAAATTTCAACAGCCATTATATTTATTTATTGTATGCCAAAGACGTTGTAATCACCATCTTTCAAGCTATTAATGAAATGATCACACAAAGCTAGAGAACAAACAGGAAATATTTTAAGTGTTACTGAAATAACTGCATATAAAGGCAGGACAAGGGACCCCAATCATTGTTTCTAAGGACAAGTCTCAGAGTTAGACTAACTTGAATAGAGCGGACTCACGGGATTTCCCATTTCTCAAATAAGCTACATCACTGTACTTAACGAAACATCCATTCAGTCTTGTAATGTAGGAGAGTTTGGTTGGGTTCTAGCTTTTGCTTTTTAATAGAGTAAAACTATGGCATATGAGAAAAGTAAGTATGACCAATTATAAAGTCAGTTTTGGCTTTTTATATATCAAATGATTCCAAATGATTTCATTATAGCTCTGGGTACATTATATACATATATGTGTTTCTTATTCCCATATTAAGGTGTAACGGAGAAAAACAAAATAACCTAAGGTCTAAGGAAAGGCACTAGACTCATGGTAGAAGTCGACAAATCAGCATGTAGTCAGACAGGCTTTTTCAGTTGTTTTCTATCCTCTGTCTTCATCCTGAATTTCTGACTTCTGTTTTCTACTTCACATTCAATTTTGCATGCGACCATTCTTTTGAGAAGGCTCTGACTGTGTTAATCCACAGCAGTGTGAGAGACGCCTTTTACTGGTCGGCAAGCTCTGGGTACTGCTTCTTGGGCAGTACAGGTGCTTGATTATAGATGCTTCTTCTCTGGCCAAGGCCATGTATCCTGAGGTCAACCCTCCAAAGCATGCCAGGGGTGGCCCTGCAATCTTCATCTTTTCAGAGAGGCTGGATTGCTGTCAGCCTCTCAGGGCTCCAAGACCGGGCCGTGACTGCACACACAGATGTTAGTAAAATGCATATGGTTCTGTATGATTGGTCTGAATATTAGCTTCAACACTATACGTCAGTCTATATACAAAATGGTTTTTATCCTTGGGCTCCAAGTCACTAGTACACCTTGTAGGACCTTCTGCATCAGCCAGGCTATCTACTCTCATATATGATTTTCATGTTAGACACCCTTGCTACTTACCCAGCCTCTGTCCATGAACTTTCCTCAAACCTTTCCACCTTACCAGATTCCCTGCAAGGGGCTGCTCATGTCCACTTTCATTAAACTTCTTTTCCCAGGTTCCTCTGGCCAATGTGAGAGTATCACCTGTCCAGCTGGCCTTGGGGACAGCTGCGCCCACAAATCATCTCTGTTAAGAAGGAGAAGTACCAGCAAGCTTGCTGTTCCTGCAGTCAACTCATGTGGTTAAGCTCTTGACACCTCTCCTTTAATGGGAACCACCCCAGGATTAAGGGACAGGACACTTTATATGGCCCACGGTCCTAGACAAATGTTGTTCTGGCTCATGAATGTTTGGCACTGTTCGTGAGGAGACCAGCAGCCGAATAACCTTGATCACCTATCAGCGCCTGTGTGATTTTATAGCCTCGACACTAAACAGTGTAGTAACTGAGCTCTTCATTAGACTTGATGTACAAATCCTAGGACTGTTAGATTTATAAAGAGGCAAAACACTTAACTAGTATTTGATGCTTTCACAGTCCCTTACAACTAAATTTTCATTAAAGCAACAACAATGAACTTTTGCAAGATTAGAGGATGGTCTGACAAGTAAGGGGACACGTGTAATTTTTTTTTTGGAATTTCTGCAAAGCCTGAATTTCAATTTTGTTTTCAAGTCAAATAAATTTCAACTAAATTTTAGCACAAGCTCTAAAACAGAACAGACTTCAAACAGTAAAATCCTTTAAGACTTAATAGTTCTAGTCTGTGTGGAGGAAATACAGAAGCATCCTGAAACAGTACTGTAGGTGCTGAGTGGACTTTGGAAATTTGACTTCATTAGGTTTTTCTAGAGCTAGGATGTTTCTCCACTGCATAAAAACTTATTCTTAGAACTGCACTATTTTTAAGACAAAACACACTTAATTTTCTTTGTAGCATTATTATAAAAGAAAATAAAATCAGTCCTAATGTTATAATAACATTATACAACCTAGTTACGTTATAATTTAGAAATAAGTTTAAAACGTAAATGACATGTTTTGTGCATTTAATTCCTTTGTGTGAAAAGAAGGTAACTCCACTTGGATTTGCACAAGTTTCAATTTGATACAGAGCATCTTTCATTTTATGTAATGAAAGCTAATTACGTCCTACCTCATTATCCTCAGGATGCAACCCGAACTTTCTAATGCGACATGCAGGGTGTCAGGCTGGGCTGTGTCCACCTTCCATGGGGCGCCAAAGTCACGCAGAACCACTCTTGTTCCCTCCTTCTTTTACTTACTGCCTGGAACATTCTTTCTCCTTCCTGCTTTCTCCAAGTTCTCTAAACTTTAATTCCCACAACTTCCTAAAACCAAGGCCTAGGGTTGCCTTCTCAAGGAAGTCCCTAAAATGGTACTCAAAATGCTACCCTGTAATTAGTTATCGCCTGCTTCCTCACAGGCTGCCAGCTATCTGAAAGAGGCCCCCAGAAGCGTTTATCTTTGTATTCTCGGTACCTCTATGCTACATACACAGTAGTTAGTTCAGGCTTGTTGAATAATCTCACACTTTATTAATTACATCTAAGAATCTAGCAGCAGGATACCTAGTCTGTGGTGTTGTGCTATCTGCCTAACTGTAACAAAGCCATGTTACGCACACCTTATTCCCAAATCCAATAGAAAATAAAGATGTCAACCCAGATAACTAATATATGGTCTCCAGCAGACTCTCACCCCATTAAGAAGGAAAAGTACAAGCATGACTATAGCTTATGAATTGTTTTAGAATGAAAATTTAAATACATCAATAAACAGATAAACCATGTGTTTTGACCCTTGCAAGTTAGCTGTGGGTGAGTTTTAAAGAAAAAAAGTAGCGTTAAGACTAAGTAAAGTGAGATCTAAATACAGCTAAAATTCCTTTCGATTACTTGATAAACTACATTCTTATGTTCTTAAATTTTTGCTTATGCACTCAGCAGTCCAGCTTCTTCTGTATTCCCAAAGCACTCTTTCTCTCTGTACTACTTTAAAATTCTTATTTTAAGAGAAGATAATTTTTAGGTGGAATATGTATTTCCTCTAGACATGAAAGAACTTACTGCTCTCCTCTATCTTTAACAAGATTACACTTCATTCACGCTTATTTGAAGAATGTATAGTAGGGGACTGTGGGGGCTTGTCTGTGAATACGTACTTGCCTGTTGCTATAATTTCCGATAATTGTAAAAATCTAACAGTTAGGGTCTGACCCTGCTTAGGATGACTTCATTGCATTTGCATAGTCTTAATGTTAAAATAAGACTGATTACTGTTAACAGTCTATGTTTAGACATGCAGTGGTATCTTGGTTCACGAATGCTTCTCCTCGGGAACAACTTGGTTCACAAACAGCAGCATTTGGCAAAATTTTGTTTTTGTTTGAGAACTCTGCATCTGGTGACAAGCACAATCATGGTCATCTTTTCCACACAAATACAAATGTGGTCAGCTTTTGCGGAACTGTGGAATGGATTACGTTCATGAACCCAGGTTCTACTGTGGTTGGGATTTTGCTCATTACTTCTCTATCGATATATTACAGCTACCGAACATTCTTAGTTTAATGGAAGTAAGTGTGAGGCAGAAAGGCTGACTGTGCAGAAGAGCATTTAAGAGCTTACTTAGCTCTTATTTGGTTATTTCGTGGGGTATCTGAGCCAAAATCACACCATTTTACTAATCTGTAATGGATGCTCACCTTTATAATACCTATGACTGAATATACTGTTAAAGAATATTATAAACCACCTTGCTTGCAGTTGAACTTGTTTAGAATCATTGTTTGACTCAGGAGAAATATTTGCATGTAAAAACAAAAAATCTGTCTATCAGAAATAGTTTTAAATTAATTATTATGACCCTGGTCCAGTTTAGGCCTCTTATTAGCCTTGCTTATAAGTACTTGAAATTGATGACATTCTTTTTTGAGACAGCCACTCACTTTTCTAGAAATCAGACTGACCTATACCTTCTTCTTGCCTACCTATCCCCAGTTCTGTTAGGATGATTTAATACTTTTAACCATCTGTGTATGTTTAATTTTTCTGTACGTCCTGCATCTACAACAGTACTAAATCTAAGAGGCTTAACCAAGAACTGAAGGTCTTGCCTAAACTGTCTTTGAATGACTTTCCTAATCTTGTTTTCTGCTGCACACCCAGTGGCCTCCCATTCCCTCACCCCAAACAGTGACACAATACTCTCTCTATGCTACATCCAGGGTGTCACCCACCAAAGTCTCTTCTGCTCTTCTCAGGCTTACTCACACCCAGCTTAGCCCTCATGACTGTCCAATCTCTCTGAAAAGTCCCAACTGGCAAATTGGTTGTAGCAAGCAAGCCTTCCTCTGACTCCTTCAGAGCTGGTAGGCAACCACCACCTACCATTCACTACACAAAACTAGAGGTTCTCAATTAGATTTTTGAATCATTGAGCTGAATTATTTGCATCATTTAATTAAAATAGTCTGTGTTTGCCCTTTCAGATAGTCTGAAAAGTCCCTACAAGAGAGACAGTATGTCTGTTTAGTACAGATTGAACACATATTAACCGAATGCATCAATGCATAAATCTATTAATAAAGGACTATGAACTGAATAAATGAATGCATAAATGTTATAGATTCAGGGAACTTGTGCAGAAATATGTCCTAAATTTACACTAACAATTTGGAGTCTAGAGGGAAAAGATTGAGTTCTCAAAAACCAAAGCTCTTGATACTCAAATTAGCCTTCAATGCCTGCAAGGTAAAAAAGTAGTGATCCAGCAAAGAATGGGTGGAAAACACTCTTCTGGTCCCAGTTAAGCCCTGATATTTGGGAATTTAAGATCAACATGAGGTCATGGTGACAATCTGGCCATACCATGTCCTCATTCCTTTCTATGCAGGAGAGATCATGACCTCATTCTCTGGGATGTAGTCTCCTCCAGTGCATGCATAGATGTCCTCTCAGAAGACTATATGCAATGCAAAATGAGGCAAGATACAAGACAGAACAAACCTTGTGTAGACAGCATGCATGGCTGGGAGGGGCACCATGCTAAGTTTTATAATTTTTTTTCCTTCTGAACCTTTGAAAAGATCAACCCTGGCTTCAGTAGTTTTTTGTTGTTGTTCTTTTTTTTTTCTTTCAGAAGAAACTACATGGCCACTTCAAATTTGTTCCAGATGGATTTAGTCATAGAATGATTGATTATCCACTCCGTTGTGAGCTATGTGGTTAAGCTCACAAACCTACAACAAACTGCTTTGGAGCCATGCTTCATGGTAAGCAGCAGAAACGATAATCCCTAAACTGTCATTTCAGAGTTAGTGATGAAGAAAGAGGAATTTAGTGGGGCTACTTGTGTCAAGAGAATGTATTAGCAAACGGAGAGAGGAAATATGAGTGAAATACCTTTTCCCTCTCTGGGCTTCCTAGTCAAAGGAACCAGACCTGCCTGAGGGCCCACCGAGGCCAGCCTAGTGCTCACTGCCTACTTCATGGACTAGGCCAGCCTGCCCAGGATGGTCCACGCCTGAGGTCAGAGCTGGTCTCTACCCCGCTGTGAGGCACTCACTTACCCACAACCCACTCAACAGATCCAGAGAGATTCTTATTATGGGCGTCAGAGACACCTGGAAAAATCCAGAAAATAATCTGGGAAAGAGAAAACTAAGGTAGAAGTACACTGCACTTCATACAGAGCTGTACTGTGTACTTTAAAAACAGTTTAAGAACATTTGATCCATTTTCGTCTTCTTTACCCAAAAAAGTCTTCCTTTGGATTTTAGTTACCTTCTTAATAGCTGCATTAGTCTCTCCTCTATTTCTCTAGTTAATTTATAGTCTGGCCACCACACTATTGTTCTTCTGGAAGGGACTGTGGCCTTCCCTTTATGTCACCAACTGATGTTTCCAAATAGCTGCTACACACTGTTCAGTTTCTTTGTTTCTACCTTTCTCAATTTTATGTGCTTTTGATCATATGTATTTTCTCTTTTCTTTAGAGTGATATTTAACTTCCTGTGCCCTGCTATTGAAAAATAAGCTGCTGTTATGCCTCTTATCAAGATAACTTACTCTTTCAGGGATAACTACCCTGAAAAGTTCATGCTGGATTTTGTGGATTTTGAATTTTTAATTTTCACACAATATATTATAGCCTTGGGTGATGTTCAGCATACGTTTTCTCATAAACTTTTGAAGCAAAAGACAAGATATGAACATATTTAAACATAAAGATGATGATTCTGGGATTAGGATTTCCTAATAGGCTGTGGGGAGAAAATTTTGACAAAAGCACAGAGATTTCTATAATAAAGATAGAGAATATTTTTCCATGATTCTCTAAGAAGCAAATATTACAAAGTCTAAAACAAAATAGTTAACATAAAGTAAGATCATTGTTTATGAAATTTCTTTTTTTTTTAGTCTTTTTGAGACAGGGTCTCGCTGTGCAGTTCAGGCTGGCCTTGAGCTCACTTTGTAGCCCAGTCTGGCCTGGAACTTGCAACGATCCTCCTGTCTTAGCCTCCAGACTGCTGGGATGACAGGTGTGCACCACCATGCCTGGTTCAAAATTTCTTTTATGTAACAGACATGTGAATAAAAGTTAATTTGTAATTAAAAGTCATTGCCCATAAAGATTCTGTTTCATGGATGTTGATAAAAGGAGATTTTGATAAAATAAGTATTAAATTTAGAGGAGACAATTATTTAGTGGATTTTGGAGGAGATTCACAGCATTTTAGAAGTTCCAGGTCAATGAAGAAGAAAAAGTGCACTTATTCAAAAGGAGCTGTTAGAAGCAACCAACTTCTTCTTTTGGACAGGACTTTGCCTATATTGCTTACCAGAATGACCACACTGTGAATCTGAATCAGTCATCCCGTCTCTGGCACTGCTGGGGAGGGAGCCATGCATTTTGCATATTTTGATTTTAGGTACCATTTAAAACTCTAGATTTAACTGTAAAAGTTTGGCTGGAGTCAACACAGGGGGCACTTTAACTATAGATTATGGTGGGCAACTTCTGATCTGGCTCCTAATGACACAGACTCTTGACACTCATGTATTTGAGGGTGGCTGCATCAAGGGACTTCTTCCTAATGAATGGAATATGGTACAGTGCAATGGGTTGTCACTTTCTGAGTAGGTTACAAAGTACCCTGGTCTCAGTGTCATTAGCACTCTCTCTTGCTCCCTCCCTTACTCTGATGAGAGCTGCCATTGTGGGAGACGCTCTGTGAAGGGTATGTGGCAAGGGGTTACAGGTGGAGGAACTCATGAGGAGCCACGGCGGGAAGTAACCACAGGGGCGTGAGCTGGGAAGTAGGCCCTTCCCAGTTAGATCTAGCTAAGTCGCATCTTTATTCCTGAGCCAGAGAAGCTGAGACAGATAATACATGTTGTCTTAAGCTGCCAAGTTCTAGGATAATTTGTTATGTAGCAACAGATAATTAGCACGAAGTCTTTCCTTTTCTCTTTTTGCAGTCTTTCTTATGGTTTATATGTCATGAATAATAATGCAAAAGCCCAGGTTAGACATGTTGTTTTCATTTTGATATTGGTTTGAGTCTAAGGATGAAAAATATTGCAAAATGTGAATGAACATATTTATACTTTACTGTTAAATAAACTGTTCTTTGCTGAAAGACATTTCCTGTCTCCCATAAAGTTGAGAAACCTTAACTCAAAAATCAAGAAAATAATAAAAGGTTGGTTACATTTATTGCTGGTACCTGTAGCTTTTAAAGGAGCTTGAATTAATACATGCAGAAAAGTATGTTTTCTGTACATCAAGATTAAAATAACTGTTTTCAACTGGGAGTGAAATGGAGTCCTGCGCTATGGCATGAGCCATAGTTATTACCCAAAGTGCTTGGGGAAAAGACTGCAGTGACCCACTTCTTAAAGCTTCAGTGACTTGGTCCAGACTTTTAGCAAATAACCAGCACTAGGTGTGAAATGTTTTTGTCAGTAAAGCTTCAGGTCATGAGAACTGTCTAGCTTTTGGTTTCTGAGTCATTAATACTTTTATAATTACCTGCATTCTTCTAAGGGCAAATTTCAACCTGTCCGGTATGTTTTCCTGATAGAAATACTATCCAAGAGGCAAAGACGGACTACTGTCAATGGAAGCAATTTAAGCGCCAGTCAGGTATCAGTCAAGAGTCACATCTTTCCCATACTTCCACAAACCTAGAGAAAGTGTGTTTCCCCTTGCACCTCCCTCACCTTTTAAAAATTACTGAGTAAGAGCTGGAACGGCCAAGTCAATTTAACAGCTGAGCAAACGAAAGCCTGAGAGATGAGCTGATTTAATCTGGTCGACACATCACTCAAGGGAAGAGCCCTTCATCTCCTTCCCATTTCTGTGCCCAAATGGAAACCCTCATCTCTTAGTTTCACAGTTTTCTACCACTCTTGGCTGCCCAGAACTACTTTCTGGGATCCTTCTCAGCATTCAAGCATAAACACACCCCACTATAGGAAAAATTATATCACTTAGTAAGAAAGGAAAATATCTATGTATTATACTGTAGCTATAGCTGTTACAATTTATATCAGAGAAAACAAGTTTTAACGAGAAGAGGAAAATAACTTTTGGAAAAGCCGCCACACACAGTCTGAATCTATCCAGATTATACTACATCTTGCTACTGCAGAGAATGGAGTGTAAAGAATCATTAGACACACCTGCTTCTGGGTGGGAGCCCTATCGCCAGCTACTGAAACAGGCACTCTGAATATACACACCAACACAACTGAAGGTCTCACGAGAAGGGTAGAGTAGCAACTTTCAGCCCAGACACACTGAGTCAGAATCCTCATTTTATAGGGCCCGTAGGTAATTCATAGGCTCGTTAGTGTTTCAGAGTCACTGGCCTATCCTGTCTGGCTTTATAGGAAGATTCTACAAAATATACTAATCTGAATTCTGAGTTTAAAGACTTCTAACCAGTATAAAAACAGCAACATTGATTTATTTAAGTGTCACTTTCTCTTTTTTCCTTCATCAGTCTTTCACAGAAAACAATACTTATGTGGAAAGGTGTAATTATAATGTTAATGTATGAGGTACTTCAACAGAACCTGCTTCTCGGTAGTATAGTCCTGTGATGCTTCACATTCTCTGGGCCCATTTGCTTTCCCTTTATCTCCTTCCCATTTGTATGCCCTTTTCTTGCCTCTCACTCCTCTCGCAGCTCCTGTCTGCCAGGGTAAGAGAGGGCTCCCGGAAGGGCAGGCTGTGGCTCAGCGGTGTGCTCCAATTTGTTCTCTGCTCCGTAGATGTATAAATGAAGCCCTTACCCTCCCTCCTTCCTTAGAAGGCTGCTGTTCACACCCAGGTGCTACGTGGCGGTGGTAGGTGGTCCCGGAGGGAGGCGCGAGGCAAGTGCCAGTGCTACTTGAGTCACGCAGCAGAGGAGACAGGGGAGACTCATGACTGGCTTCACCGTTTCAGCCTGATGATGTGATACATATTTTTAATTTGATCAGTGAGCAACAACACTTACATCACGCATTCTCAAGGACTGCATTTCTCCAGTTGTGATCTTAGGTCATTACAGGTCATTACAGTTAGTTGTACGTGTCAGTTTGCCTGGACTCAGGGTTGCCCAGATAGTGGGTCAGATATCATTTAGGGGCGTCCCTGAGTGGGTGTATTTGAATTGGCAGACTCGTAAACAGAAGGCCCTCACCAAGCTGGGTGAATGTAATGCAATCCACTGAGGCCCAGACAGAACAAAAGGACAGAGAAGGTGGATTTGCTCTTTCTTTTTGAGCCGCAACATTCACCTTATCCTGTTCTCAGGCATGGGAGCTTCCAGTTCTCAGGCCTTTGAACTGTGAGATTTACACTGTACTCCCTGCCCTCTGCTCTTTTCTTGGCCCTCACATTCACTGAATTATCCCACTGACCCCGCCCTGGTTCTCCAGCTTGCTGATGAGATAGGTGACTTCTTGGCCCCTGTAATGACACGAGACAATTCTCAGTGTCTGGCCCACCCTCTGCCTTCCTCATTGGAGAGGTTCATCTAACTTTGAAAGAGAAAATTATTTCTACTAAGGGAGAGTGGTATTTTCTTCTATTCTGAGTAGTAGTTTGGATGTAACAGTAAGGTGTCATTAGAGAACTTTAAAAATTTAGGCTCTCTTCATTCTCTGCAAAAGCTTGCTCTGAATTTGAATCCATACTGATTATTCTAAGTCAAGATTTACAATAAGGAAGAGGCAGGCTCATTTCTTGCAGTTAGTTTTATCTGCTCCTCACGAATTTTACCTGATATTTTTAATTCCTGGAGAAAATTCCAAACTTCATTCATCTTAAATGAGATAATTCATCAAATCTTTCTTATTTTCTAATCACTATAAACTGTACCCATTATAAATCTGTGCCCAGAAACTGTATTTTACTAAGAACAATATACAACCAAAACTGCTTTGTAATAGATGTATTATACTTTGGGTAATAGAATGTCTGCTTATTTCTGATTTTACTATTATTACCAGATTTTCCAATAATTCTTTAAAACCATTTATTAGAACCTATTGCTATTTGTGTCAAGTTTTAAAATGGCAAGTAAATAGTCCAGGCTCTTTTTCTGAGAGTGAATCTTCAATAGTCTATTTCGTGTATTAACCATCTATGATAGAAAATTGCATACTGAAAATTACTGCTCTAGTATGCTTACACAATTCTTTTTTCTGCTCAAATTGAAAAATCAATGAGAAGACTTTTCAGTTTACTTAAACTCTAATTTACAATGGTTTTCTATTTAACAATTTTTATTTGAATGATTTACTCACCAAATAATCTTTCCTGTTTTTTCAAGACTATCATTAGCAGTTCAAATTGTACTACAATTAAACTTTCATCTTTCACTGAGTTTTCTTTTTATCGTTAGTTCTCCTCTTTACCACCGAAGGAGGGAGGTCATTCAATTAAAGTTGAGAACAAAGCCTGCATCTTTATCAGCTTATGTGGAGAGGCTTTTTTCTCTGGTTTCCTCCCTGGATTACGATTTGTATGATACACCAGGTCATGAACTGTTTTAACAAAAAGGGCCTGTAGTTTTTTACTGTGAAGTTTAATTCATCATGAATGACTGTGGAATTTTCTGCCTGGCATGCTCAGTTGTTTGATTCTAAACTTCCTTCTGACTATATAATTTGCCCAAATCTGAAGAGTGAAAGAGCTTGGAGATTTAATGTCAGTCCCATATAAGTTATTATTTTCTAAGCTACTCTACAGTATTTCACTAAGCCATTAATTCTGCTGAAAATTCAATTATGTAGTATAAAATTTAAGCTGGGCGCTCGTTTTGGCAGCACCTATCCGAAGATGTGTGAGCATAGCGCGCAGGTAAATCCCTCAGAATGATCAGGAAAGAAATGACCATAATACTGCAGAAGTATACCATGACAATGCCTTAGCAGTTTCATCTCATTTTGTTTTTTCTATACACTGTTTAACAAAATTCTTTGTTTGTTTGTTTGTTTTTGGCGGTACTGGGGATTGAACTCAGGACCCTGTACTTGCTAGGCAGGGACTTATTCCACTGAGCTATATCCCCAGCCCAACAAAATTCTTTGTTGAGCAGATAGTGTAATAGTTGTCCAAAATGCCCTCTTTTTTGTAAGAGGTAAACATGCATTTAGAAAGCAGTTTCCATATTAATGTTACAGGAATAATGAGAGCAGCACTGCACTGTGAGTTATTTCAGAAGCATCATCAGATTCCATTAGTTTAATTTTGGTACATGACACTGGCCTGCTAAATGTAACAATGTATATACGTTTTTGCATATGTATGTGTACCACTATGTACTTGAGTAGGTATGTGTATGTGTACACATATGTGACTATAACTCTAGACAAGAAACAGACCATTCAGACTACATAGGGAAGTTCCTAATGTGTCTTTTTTCAGTCTCTCTGGAATGTTCTTTTCATTTTTAGAGAAGGGATTTTCTGATATCACAAATCACTCAGGAAAGTGTAATTCTATACCACAGCATCTCTTTAGGAAGTAGTCATCTCATTAGAAACCAGTGCACTGGTGAGCTTTCCAGTGCTGACCAGTACCAGCTACCCAAACTGCTTACATTGTTTAGAATGATCACAGTGGCACTAATTCTCTAAGAAGCAGTTTCCCATCAACAATTCTAAAGATTCAACATCAACTCTGAAAAATACTTGCACTGTTTTTTTGGTTGTGTGATTTTGTTTGGGTTTTTTATTTTTTTTGGAGACAATGTCTTACTAAGTCTGAGGCTGGCCTTGACTTACTTTGTAGCTTGGGCTGGCCTCAGACTTGTGATGCTCTGCTTTATTCTCCCAGCAGGAGTGCAGCTTGCACTGATCTTTGTAAAAGTATAATTTGTCTTGCAAAGCCAAAACAAAACAAAGCAAAAAAAACTGAGTTTTTAAGTTTCCAGTGAACTTAATAATTTAATGGTATATTCATAAATGTACAAGAGGCGCTCTTTGCTGCAAAATATTTCGTAAGTGAAATCTAATCACTTTTGATAAAATTTCTTCCCTAATCCAGGTTATAGACCGGGTCTCCAGGGAGGGCAGTGAAGAGCAGCCCTCAAGTTGTTTCCCATTTTAGACTGTGTTCCAGGGCTCCACTCAAGGGAGCAGGGTTAGATTTTCTGCAGCACACACAGCTGTTGAGAATGCAAACTTATTTTATCGCAGTCCCCAGAGCCTTTTCAGATTCAACTATATGCACAAAGGCAGTTCCAACCCTGCTATGGTCCTCGCTTTGGGCGGGTAACACCAAGTTACATATGTAGCTTTCATGGCAGTCTCTACTTCCATTCCCTACTTCACTGCTATTTCATCTACAGTCACGTATAAGCCAACTATCAATTCTCAAGGGTCCCTCAGTAAGCTAGGCTCTTTAGGGGCGCCTGAGACTTGTAGCCTCTCTTCTCACTTCCGTAATAATTCATTTCTGCCTACTTTGGGATCAGGTCAGAATTGCTCTTTTAAGTCACCTCAACAAAGGAACTTTGCTGGATTTTAGAAACAGATTTAAACAGGATAGTTTCTGGCCTCCGGTCCAAAGAAATATCCATGATAAGATGGATTGTTCTGATCTTTTGTTCCTTTTTCTTATATCAAAGACTTCATCAAAGGCCTTGAGTTTCATCAGAGTATCAGAGAGCTTATCCCAATATTTTCTAGCCTTATAGAAAGACAAGTACTGCACAATCTCACTTATATATGGAATCCAAGGAAGTTAAACTCACGGAAGAGTATGAGGGTGGGATGAATGGGGAGGTGTTAAAGAGTACATTTAATTTAAAGTGGAAGAGTAAGTTTTTCAGATCTATTGCATATAGTGTTGGCCACACTTAATAATAATTTAATATATATTTTAAAAATCTGAGACAGTAAGCTTTAACAGATTCACACCACAAAAAGATAAGTATGTGAGGTGATAAATATATTGTACGATTTAATCATTCCATGATACACATCTGTCAAAACTCACATTGAACAGTATATATACGTGAATTACTATTTGCCAACTAAAAATCAAATTGAAAAAGCAAAAACTTCTAGCCTTACTATCTTTATTCAAATATCGTAAATATTACCTTTTCCTGACCCAAGCATGTTTTCACTATTTACCATGAGCTTTCTAAGGAGGGAAGTAGTCAACACAGAGATGCATTTGCTGGTTGAATGGGTTGTAAAAGATAAAGAATTCCAGTGTTTCTAATTATTAGTGAATAGCACCAGCCTGTTTAGTTATCAATGTTTATTAAGGACTTGATTATCTATGATATGAAAAATAGGTTTTATGGGCCCTTCTTTCAAGTAACTTAAGCCTTATGTGGAAGCAGGTTATCTAAGAACTCCACTGTTAAGTGAACGGAATAGCATCTTTCAATAATTACTTTTGGGCCACATGGAAAGCGTATCACAGTTATATTTGGAAAATATATACACATGGTACTCAATGGCTCACTTTCAAGTATGTTTTGTCTATGTTCTATGATTAGAAATGATTTTTATAAATAAGAGAAAATATGTTTGAGTGCCTGTTTAGTACTAAGTAAAGCAGAACGCAGTGCTAGATGTTTAGCCAGGGCACAATTTTAGAAGGTATTTAGCCAGGCTAGATGAAGTCACTGATATCTTGTTAGGGAGAGTCACTGAGGATGGGACCAGTTACAAACTGATGGGTCTCGCATCATTTGTCTGTTCTGACTTGGTCTTCTGCCCATTTTACCTGTCAACTTATCTGTAGCACACTGTCCTTGGGACTCTCCTGGACCATTCCCAGACAGGAGGAACACGAACACAGTCCTCACTTGCTCTGCTTGGCTATGGGATGGCCATTTCCTCTCGCGTTTCCATGTTAACGTCCACATCAGTCCCCCCAAATTCCATCAGCTTCTCCTAACTGCTCCTTTCCAGGGAAGAAACAAACTTTTATCTGGGAACTTATTTCTGGGGACTGTGTTCTTCCAGATAGAGGTTTTAGTAAATTCTGGGGCTACCTGTGTCATAAACTTGTGTTACTTCTACACTTTGCAATTCCTCATGTACTTCTTGTGATGTTCTATGTGTTATTTTACTAAACACTTGCATGATTTATTGTTGATATCACAGTTGATTACGACAAGTTCCCTAAGAACTACAACCATTATCTCCTACTTTGACTTTATCAAAGTCTCTCTTGTCTACTTTGACCTTGTCAAACCATAAACTTGACTGAATGTTTTGAACACTAACGGAAGAGTTAAATGTGGGTCAGTATTTCCCTGAAATGCTGCCCATGGTAGTTGTACAACTATTTGACAGGTTTTTGAAATTTGGAATTCGATCAAGTACAAATCTTAAAATTTTTAGTTTGTTTACAACTTATATAGCATTAACTCACTGTCTTTTCTTTTTAATCTGTGGTAATACAAAATTTACAGCAATAAACTATGCTGCTGCTAATATCTTGGCACTGAGCCTTCCTGTAATATAATTTCTTCACTTCATCTTTATTAAACATTTATAAATAATTTAGGTTTAAATCACAAGCCTGCAAGTGTGTCTAAATTTTTGCAACTATGCTGTTTTCTTTTGCCAATGTTTGCATGCAGTTTTCTTGATCAGTTTTATTTTTGAGTATACAATTTGCAGTTACCTCCTGGAAGAAGCAGCATGCTAATGAATTTCAGATGTGGTGTGAATAACTTATTGTACATTCATGCAAAATCAAACACATTTGGGATAGATTTTGTTTACTCTTTGATTTCAAAGAATAATATTGTGCCAGTAATTCAACAAGTGCAAAGGCAGTCCTTATGAAAGGAGAGTTTGTTGATTTCAGAGAATACAGCTTGAGATATTCTGCTGGAGAAAGAAATAATGAGGCAGTACCAGTGCACATTCCTGAAGTTACTCAAGCTTGCAGTTCTGCTTTCATCTGTTGCTTTGTGCTTCTATGGAGAGAGGGAAATTCATTCCACAGATTAAGTGTTAACTAGTCTTAACAAGAATCTTTTCATCTTTGATAAGAAGTAAACCTTTGATCAAGTCTACATTGAACTGAAGACACTAACGTGAATACTCTTCAAATGTCTGATGACTCACAGAATCTAACTGGAATAAGACAGTACCTGTGCATCTGATATTGGAAGGATGCTCTGCTGCTCTAGTAACAAAAAGATGCTTTAGGGCCAAAGTCAGCCATCTTCCTTCCATTTTGTGGCACAACATGAACTGAACCTCCAGTCAGCATTGCTTTATATCATGTGTGTGCCCTGAGCTTAAGGGGGGACCCTTATGCATAATTTAAGTTTCACTTATTGATGACTTGAGGAGAGTTTCATTATTTCATCTTCACAGATCTTACAGAGAGAGGAAAGGCTCTCCTGTCTTCTTAAAATGCCCCTTTTCCTCAAGACTACACACAACGTTTCCTTGGTTGTGGGACACAGTGCTCACTAGGACTCCAGACCATCTATCTACATTTAGGGATTAGAGTACTGATGATGACGTGAGAAACGTAAGAGGAGGGAAACAATACATTGCTCTACTCCACAAAAGGACATATTTTTATGCTTTTCATTCATAGTCGTATCTCACGTGTTGTGAGCCTGCCTTCGGATTCATATAGCTGGACACAGCTTCTTGAAATTAAGATTAAATTAGGGCACTCATTCTCCGGCTGGAGCAGGCATTAGAATTATGGGATAGTTCGAGTGCACTTGCTGGGCCCCACCCTCAGTTTCTGACTCAGCAGGTCTTGGGTGAGACCTAAAGGTCTGAATTTTCGGTAAGTTACTCGATGATGAGGATGCTCCTGGCCCAGAGCCACACTTTGGGATCCCCAGGAGTTTTATACAGTCTTTGGCAGCAGAAGAGTGATCACAGTGACCTCGTCTCTCCTTCCACTATGAACAATCGCCATTTAAATTTTATAAAATATAGTTTTTAAGCATAGGAAATTGAATACAGGGGCCCAGCCATGATAGACGAGCACTCTATCACCGAACCACATCTCCAGCTTTGTTTTGAGGGAATTTTCAGGGTATTTTTCTGGCTGTGTATGAATTAGACATATGTACATATTCTTCACAAGTGCTTATTAAAATGTCTTGCATTGACTAGAAAGTCAATGAATACAATATTTTGAAAAGCAAATTATGAAACAATGCTAGATTTTCCAGGAGAAAATCAATTACTTCTACCTTATTATGCATAAGCTTGTTTAAAAACTAATTAAATTTTTCTATCAGCTCAATTCATATCCATTTATATGGCATTAGAGAGTTTTCAGGTTCCTCAAGGAAATCAACATCTAAAGACCCCGAAGAACTATAAAATGGGCTAAATGCTCATTTTACTTTTTACTTTAAGTATTTTTAGGTTAATATAATTTACTGAATTATAGTCTTTCCTTTGTAAAATACCTGTTTTCTTAGATCAAAGCTTTTCCCTGGGCTGTGTAATTATATGCAAGAAAAATTAGGTATTTCCTCACAAAAGTAACCCAACCAGCCAGAGCACCTGACTAACATCAGTCAGATTAACAAAAGGGCAGTGTTTGAAAGCAGTTCAGTAATGACAATGCTGGGTACCCTGATCCACGTGATCACACGGTAATTTCTAAGTCCTCTTTTGGAATATGAGATAAATGAAAGAAGTGAAAGAAAGCTCTCTCTACCCCTAGGAAGTGAACGCGTTAGTTCGAGTTCGTCTTTTTTAAAGCAGATGTATAGATAGCTTTTTACCTTTCCAAAATAGTATTTTAGTCATCCTTCTATTTATAAAGAAATATGTAGGAGATAAATTCCAAGAGTATGGAGTTTTTTTTTTTTCAAAGCCTGAATATAATTTGTTGTTGTTTTATAGTTTATAAGAGGCAAAAAAATTTTTGTTATTGCCCCTGTATTACAGGTAATAATGATAAAATACAATTTAAAGTTGAAAATATAAAAGCTTTAGTAAAACTGAAAAATTTCTAATTGAAGCATGGTACTTAATGTAGCCACATCGAAATGTAAAAAGATCAGCTAATTATGGTATGGCATATATCTAAGTACCGTGTAAGTTTCCATGTCTGGATAATCTACCTATGTGAAGTTTAAAACAGTGATGGCAAACCTTTTAGAGCTTTTAATGATAACAAATGGCCCAGTGCAACACGTGCACCACAGGTTCGCCCTCACTGGTCTGAAACAATGTAGAGACATTTTCACAGGCAAACAGGCAAGAGGGATCATGAAAAGTGCACAGGAAGGCTCTTGAGCATTTAACAATGGATGAAGGCTGATTTTGGCTTTTGAAAGTTTAAACTAAATTATAATCTCATTGGCGAAACAAGGCCTTAAATAGAACTCTAATGTCCGGACTTTCTTCCTGTTGACTGTGAGGTGCGTGGAATTTGATTATAGAGGTACAAGAGGGTGATCAACCTCCCTATATGCATTGGTCTGCACCAGTTCCAGCAACATGAGACTTGTGCTTTTAAAGCCAGTACGAGAGGGAAACCCTGGGGTCTGTTCTCTCATGTATGGGTGACACCTTAAATCAAACCAGCCAGCCAGTGAGCTTTGGCCTTGGCTTTCTGGTCATCTCCACTGGACATCTGTACTGAGTTCACTTCTCTATGGCATAGTTTCATTTTTTTAAAAGCAAGTTAGTAGTCACACCTGTAATCTTGACTGAGTCTAGTAATTACCAGCTATACAAAATACCTGATGTTTTAATCTTTTGAAAGTCAAGTAAGAAAACAGATGCCTTCAATTTGGGTAAGTAATGTATTCTCTTTTTTCCGCAAATTCCTGAATTCCCAAATTCATTTTTCTCTACAGAAATGGACTCCTATTGTTGTGCTTTGTGTCTGGATGTCCCCTCAAAGCCTCCTGTAGTCATGGGGCGGGCTGCTAGAGTTTATGATTCATCCATGGTCTAGTGTTGGGATTATGGGTGTGAGGGCTACACCTGCCCTGGGGCGGGTAGTTAGCATACAACGTAAGGGAGTGAAAGAGGCTGTTTGCCACTCCTCCCCCTGTGCGGTTCTTGATTTGCTGTCTTCCACCACCAGGAACTGTTGCCCTCTGACATGTGCCACTCTGCCTTGGAGCCAGAGAAATATGGGCTGAAATCTCCATAACCTGTAAGCTAAATAAACCTTTCCTTCCTTAATTTTGGGCATCAGGTATTGTGTCTCAGCAATGAGAGAAAAGTAACCAAGACACAAACAAAATTATACCTGATTTTTAAAAAATCCTTTCACAACTTGAACTAGTGATTTCTAACTCCATTTTCTTAAGAGAATTTTACAGATTGTAGTCACAACCCAGAAAACTAAAGGTGAGCCATCAATGGATTATAATCTGTCACTTGGTCATCCAGCTTCCTTTTGGCATAGATGAGTACCTGTCAGCTTTGAGGTGGATGCTATCTTATGGAAATAATCACTTTCTAAAAGTATAAATGACTCTGGATTCCTAATATTGAAAGGATACTCATGTAATTTTATATCTGCCCAGGAACAACACCAGTCATGTGGAGGCTCAGTATGACTGGCTCCCCTGCCATCATCTGGCAAAACAGTGATGTGAAAAACAAATGGCTGACTATGACCTGATCTTTGGATATGATGCTGTATTTCAAAACCCTTGTTTCTGCACAAAACTGAAAACCCTGGAAAAGCATATGAAAAGGAGTAAAATCATCATGTTTTCATTCAACTGTTCAGAAATAGGCAGCTGGTTAAAAGACATTTATGGAATACTGTACATTAAAATACCTTATGATATTACTTAGATTAGTAGAAGCTGCATGTAATTGGCATAGCACATTCAAAGGCACAGTTGATTTTAAGATTGAAACAGTACAGATCTCAACCCTCACCCAAAAAATGTTTTCATTTTTAGGTTATGTAATGATAAACTGTATCTGTTGAAAAATATATGTGAAAAAAGAAATAATTTTTGTACAAACATGACTCATGTGTAGGTATTCATTTATTCGAATCCAGCTGACCATGGTAAGTGAGTTTGGCTTACTGGACATAAGTATGCAACATTTAAAAGTGGAGATCTTTATTAAAACAGAAGGCTCCTCAAATTGCATGATGATGTCAAGAATATAGGTCCTTGGAGCACATTATTGTTTTAAGCGGAGGTCCCCACACTTTCACGTTGGTTATAAAACATTATTTTGTGCTGCTGGCCTGGAATGAGAATGTCATACATCTGCAGGCAATTAGGAGAAGCTGGACTGCATGTTTGATTAGCTCAATAATAAACGGGCACAAGTGTGACTCGACTTATGTTAGTCAGATTCCCAAGACAGATTATCCTGTCATTATCATATGAAATAACCCCATTTTATCAACAATTAAGTAAATCCACATTTATGGGCACTTTGCAAAATTGTGTGGTGGGAAGAAATCCAACCTAGGCCTTCAGTCACCCAAAAACAACTTTAAACCTGCTGCCAGGGGTACAGACCCCAAGCCCAAAGTTTGGAAGTTGGCTGAATTATACAGAACAGTTTGGTTGGAAACACTCCATGTGCACACAATAAACAAGTATATATTTACAGCTTCCATAAATAAGGTATTAATAGTTCTACTTTATAAATAAGGTATTAATAGTTCTACTTTATAACTTTAAAAAATTCCTGAGAATTGTTTTAATATGTGAAAAGAAACTTTGTGGAGTAGCATAAATATTTTCAAGAACAGTTAAATAGGATTTCATTTTCATTATTCATAGTGTAGTTGGTACTGTAACCAGAGTAGGTTTTAAGTCTGCAATGTACTTTGCTATAGAACTCCTTCACTTAAGTCTTGGCTTTGTTGTTTAATTCAACAATAAGAATCAGCGAAGAATAAATTTGGGAAATGGCCTAGCCAGTTACCTAGGTTTTTTTCCCCTTCCAAGTATCATTAAAATATATGATAGCTGAAGGGTTAAAAATAACTCAGAATGTAAAATTATTACTTAAAACTTTCAGCAAAATTTTCAAATTTCAGAATAAACCACCAAACTTTCTAATCTAATTGTAGATTTAAGTAACAATAAAAAGTTGGCACATCTTAAATAAACTCAAAGTATTTTTATCAGTACTGACCCATATATATGTGACATAATACATATGTCAGTTTCTCTCCTTGCCATAACTCTTACACTAGATACCAGAATATCAAGCAGATGCTGAAGCATTCATCATCAATACTGGAATGCTGACTCATGACAGTAACACAGAACAGATGCTCACACGATGCACCCTCTGAAAGGTGACGCCATCACGGCATGGATTAGCTCTTGATGTGGGGCTAACTTAAGATTTGCACACAAAATACGAAATAGTAAACATTATATACTGCAAACATATACAAAAAAACAGAAATGAAGGGAACCAAGAGAGGGGTGGAGGCAGGACGGAGGGAGGGGCTGGGGAAAGGAGTTAAGGTGTGTGTGGACACGTGCCAATGTCCCACAAGGACTGTAAACATTGTGTACTACACACGTGCACTAATAAACTCAAATAAAAAAGAATGAAAATGAAATGAAGTACAAATCAGGATATGACTTTGCTTCCCAGCCGTTTAAAATGTAGGGTCTCTTGTTCAGAAGGCAAAGCGCTGGGAATATGGGGTCCAAGGGCAGTGTCTGAAGTCATAAAAGATGCGCCGTACCTGATACAGCAGGTAAGTGACCCCAGCGGTGCGTGCTTTGGAGTGGGGAGCACTCTCTTCCTCACTTACAATCAGGTAGAAGTCCAGAGCTCCTGGGCTCCTTCCACTGGCCAGTGTGTACGCACCATGCCCTTACACAGCTGTAATTACAGTTGTGACAGGGAGCCCAGCATACGGGGTCTGCCCAGCCCGCCCCTGGCAGTGCGAAAGGAGTCTGGGGGCTCCTGTGGCCTGATCTCAGTAATAGTCTCCACACAGGCGGCTATGAAAGGGTTTGCTAAAAAGGAAAAGGGGAACAAAATCCCTTTGCACAGTCCAGTTAGCTAATATCCTACATGTCTTCAAAGCCTGAGATTCTTATCACTTTGCTAGCATGAGTCTACAGCTGTTTCTAGAATACACAGTGATATGTACTCTTCGTGAAAATAAACAGAAAAGCCCAGGCAGATGGTGCCATGGTGCAAGTGATATAAGCAAAGTGTACTCAAAATGAAAACCTTAAAAGAGATATAAATGTGAACAGTGGAGACACCCTCCAAGATAATGGGAAGCAGGAGCCCCATTTTAAAAACATTCCTGCATGAGGAAAACAAGCCAGTGGCAAGTTCAGTGACAAGAAAGCTGGAGAAACCAAAGGGAGACACTCATGGAGTCATTCTTTTTTTTTTTTTTTTTTTTTTGGCGGTACTGGGGATCGAACTCAGGACCCTGCGCTTACTAGGCAAGCGCTTATTTCATGGAGTCATTCAACAGCACCATTTCGAATTCCAAACCAGCGCCCTGTTATTTCTGACAGCTGTGACTCTGGCGCCCTCCTGCCTGGGTTGGGAAAGCCAGCTCTGCACTTTCCACCTGTGTGACCTCTGGCTGCATGCTGGAACCACGTGAAGACCTTTAAAAAACACTGGAGCCTAGAATCCACTCCCGGGACAGTTATTTAATTGTTCTAGGGTGTGGCTTGACCATTGAAAAGTTTTAAATGTTCCTAAGTGACTATAAATGGGGACAGCTAAGCTTGAGAAACACTAATGAATTCCCCGAGCCACAGTTTCCTCATCTGTAAAATGATGACAGCAACTGCCTCTTAAGATTACTGCAATGATTAAATACGCTAATTCAGACAAAGCACTTAGCACAAAGTTCCACACAAGCAAAGCCCTTGATAAATGTGAGCTACTATCATTATCATTACTAGGAGAGGCATTTGTGTGAGAACTATCTTGTTAGAATAATCAGTCATACTCACCTTGACATAAGTTATGCTCGCTCTGCTCATAGCCTGCTGGACACTGGATCCGGTGGGAAGGGTTGGAGGGGATGCGCTGAGGGTCAGCTGGGTTCCGCCGCATGACAAAGTTATTTCGGCCAGCCTGCACCTCAGGGCTTACGACTGCAGCAGCACTGGCCACGAAACCACCCCCAGGCACCACTCCACTGGCTGCCATGCTACTGGCAGAAACACCCCCAGTGGCCGCACCCGAGGATGCTTCAGCTGCCGGTGGTCCTTGCTGAGGCTGTTCGTTATTGACAATAATCTGGGCCGTTTTAGGCAGGCAGAGGTATCCTCCGTAGTGGTTGACACATTTCATTCCACCTTTGCAAGCATCCGGGACAATGTCACATTCATCAATATCTGTGGTCGGTAATAAAATTAGTCAGCAACCTTCTCAGAGGGAAAATAGGACATATAACACAAGCACACACCTTTAAGTACCCTATAAATAAGAACAGCACGAGACATGGACAGAGACCTGTGTTCAGAGGGAAGGACGGGGCCGGCTCACCTTTGCACTGCTGACGTACAGGGTCCCACTCGTATCCATCAGTGCATTGCTGCAAAGAAAACACCACAGGTGGGGCCAGGGAAACTTACCTGTTTAAGAAGGCACTGTGAAAGCTTCACTCTAACGGCACTAACCCTCACGCTGGAGTCCCAGATTTATGATGAGAGGCGTGGTTTAACATTCTTTGGCTTTTCTCATTTTTAAGACAAGTCTGTGCATCGGGCAGCTGCAAGAGTCTGTTCTCTCTTTTTTGGGGGTCTTTTTTGAGATAGGGTTTTGCTGTGCAGTTCAGGCTGGCCTGAAGCTCACTTTGTAGCCCAGGCTGGTCTCAAACTCACAACAATCCTCCTGCCTCAGCCTCCCGAGTGCTGGGGTTTAAGGCCTGCGCCACCACTCCCAGCAAGAGTCCTTTCTCAATGGTCAGCTGCCTCAGGTCCACACTGCTGTGTTAGTTACACTTGCCCATGACCACCATTTTGGAATTATTTCCTCTTTCTCTTCAGACTAATCTCCCACCTCTCTGACTGTCCTTCCTTATTTGTCCTTTTGGTTTTCCACATTGTAAATTCTACCATAAAATACAAAAAAATTCAACCAACTTTCTTTTCTAGCATTGAACTCTTCTGTCCTCCTGAGCATCCAAGCACCTGGCTGTGCTGAGCACTCTCTGCTAACCCTCATACCCTCTGCCTCCCACCTTTAGGCCCTGGGTCTTAACCGGTTCACTCACTGATATCCATCAAGCACCTTCTCGCCTCAGCCGCCTGAGCCCTGTTCCAGGCCCCGAGGGTACGAGATGGTGTAGCTCGCGAGCTAGAGGACAGCTGAGAGATGTCAGTGGTGTGACAGAAATGTGTGTGCATAGGGGCAAGGGGCTCTTCTGGAGCTGTGGGGTGATGTGACATGGCAGGAAGGGAAGGCTGTACAGGGGAGGTGGCAAATTAATGGCCTTACACAATGAGCAGTTTTCCCAGGGAGGTGAGGGAATTCCGGGAAGGGAAGACCAGAAGGGCAAGGCCACAAAACTGTTGAAGAGGAAAAAAGCTACCAGTAGTTCTGGGTGGGAGAAAGTTAGAGAAGTGGCCAAGGCCAAATCCGGGAGCCCTTGTCTTAGGACAGGGAGGAACTAGATTCTACTCCGAAGGGGAGTGAATCTCAAGATTCAGCATATGCGTAGGATCACCCAGGGTGTTTGTTAAAATGCAGACCCTTAGGCTCACCCTAAAGATCTGATTCTGTAGGACTGGGTAGGAGGCCTGGAGTCTGAATTCCTAATAGGTATCGTAGGTGATTTCTTTTTCGTTTTTTGGTACTGGGAATCAAACGCAGGACCTCACAGTTGCCAGGCGGGCGTACGCCACTGAGCTATGTGCTCAGTGCAGGTGATTTCTATACAGGTTATCTGTAGCTGTATCTTGAGAAATTGTTGCTATATGTGATACAGGCCCCTGAAGAAGTCTGAAGCTTGGGCAATAATTTTGATTAGATGTTCCTTTGGGAAAATCACAGTGAGGAAATTGCCTCAGGAAGAACTGTACAGCAGTGGAGTCAACAGGCAAACTGGCTTACGTTGCTCTAATGAGCCGAGCGCTGATTATGCAAACAAATGTCCGTCAAGTGACTAGCTAAATGAAGGCAGAGAGATCAATTTAGGTATTTTACTGACATCTAAAATTTAACAGAGTGAAAATAAAGTCAGTGTGATCTCCCAGGCTGCTTGCCTCACACTTGTTTCTTTTTGTTTATAGTTTGTCTGACCCCATCTGAGGCCCTACCACCTTTTTCAACACACAGGAGCATTAGCTCTGACTTTCCAATTACTGTCCTTCAAGCTCAGCCTACTTGCGTCCACTTTTACATCTCTTACATCGCTGTGAGCCTCCCTAGCTTCACAGGGCAGCAGCCCCTGTCTCTCTACACTCCGCATACGCCACCCTTTTCCTTTCTTTCCCGGTTGAGTTGCTCCTCCGTGAGCTCAGTGGCCCATGGACCGTCGGTCTGTACACCCTTCGTCAGGTTCTTCCCACCCCCAGCCCCTTCGCGCCCCCGGCCTGTCTTGGCCAACTCGCTCTAGCTCAGCGTCACTCTTTCTGACCCAGATGCCTCTTGGATCTTTCTAGATCAGCTTGAGGTCATAATCTCCCTCAAGAACCAGGACAGTTCTCTCTTCTCTGATATGGCAGCACCAATATTAATTACCACTTTACTTTGCCACGTCTTTAGCAATCTGTGTAGTCTGGATAATAGTATTATTTGTACTTGCTTAGTTTTCAACAGTGTCTTCCCAGTGTAAATTTCCTGTGGCAGAAAGCAGAATCTTCTGAGTAAACAAATAAAACCTTTTGATAGTGATGAGAGTTGTTTATACAAATACTTGTGAAGTGTCTGGATGAACTCCACCTTTAATACGGAATGAAATATGAGGCTGCCCTGAGGATATGAGTCCATCCTTCTGGAAAGTATTTTCCAAATTAGGCAAAAGTGGCAGTTCACTTGAATAATTTGTATTATAAATAGGGAAGAAATAATCTTTTAAAGGTATGTAGTTCCAGTGCATTTAATATGCATCTACAAGTCTAGACTGAATTTAGCTTCCCCACTTGCAGGCTCTGGAGTCTAAAGCAAGGTAGTCACACTCCGATCTTCAGTTCCATCAACTGCGGAAGGAAGACAATGCCACTTACCTCACACTTTGCTGTGAGGGTGAAGGGACATGGTGTCTTCACAGTGGAGTACTCAAGACCCCAACAGTCACACCTTGTCCTTTAAGCATGAGTTATTAGGCACACACAATTCAAAAAAGGACAATCCTGATCTTAGTACAAAAACTGTATCATACATTTAAAAAATCTGTTACAATATTAGTGAACTCTAGTTAGTAGTTTTAAAACTTTAGTGCTCAATTCACAGGATCTTTCTCTGCTAAAATGAGTAAGATTTAGGTAGTTAGCAAAAGGAAGAGGGCAGAAGACAAGCAATTGTAAAAGCAATAAAATCTTTTACTAGCTGATTATAGAAGCAAGTAGGATATTTCATTTTGGCTTCCAGAGAAGGTGGTATGTTTGGCCCAAAAGTCAAAACGTTTTCATTTGAAGATGAACAGCACAAGCATTCATTTTCATGCTTCATTTAACTTCAGCAGAGGGAGCAACTGCATTTAACATTAAGTTAACAAAATATTTACATTAAACTTGTATTTACAGTTGGCTTGAATAGTAGAAAGGAATATTTACCAGGTGATACTAACATTCAGGGGATAACACGGTATCAAAACGTGAGATAGTTTAGTAACAGTAATTGACATTCGCTTACTCAAGCACTTTATTTTCAAAAAATCTCACATTCTTTTGAGTAAGATTATTTAATTTTTAAAAATCGGGAACAAGTAGAAAAACACGTTTTACACATTTTGATCCAGGACCAATGTCATTCATCTCACAACACTGACTACACAATAGAAACACGGTGAGACCGAGGTGCAGACTCACCCCAGTGAGGTAGACACTGCCCTGCTCTGCTCTCACCACGCCAGCTTTTAGGAGCGGGAGAGCTCTGGTGATACAGTAAATATGTGATAAGTACTGGCTATACTCACGCAGTTCACTAATTAATCAAACCCTTGGAAATATCAGAGGTGCTAGAAAACATGCAAAATACTGCATTTTGAATCCACTTTAGCAAATAATACATCCTAGTAACTCATACACTGTATGTGCAGGGAACTTCCACGAGTTGTGCTAGAAGTGAATATATAATCTTTTAGATTTGATAAAGGTTACACCCCTAAACATGCACAAATGGGGTGCTGGGCTTATATGAAGTCTAACATCTTATTTAAGGATTAGTCTGCATGTATTTATTTCATCTGCATGCACTCCTGTAGAAGTCCAGCTTGCTAATTTCTTATGCCCTCTAATGTGTTGAATGCATTGGAAACACACAGCTAACTTTTAGTTCTTCAGGCGTGCCTCTTTGGCCTTGCACAAATCATTGCATTTCGGTCACTACCATTCAGGGATCACAACGAACACTTGGGAGGATGGACGGCAATTAACAATGAATCTTAAATGTGAGCCACACTAAAACTTGTTTACTGCGCTTGGCAGGGAACTACCTATACCCACTGGGGAGCCGGGGAGTCTTTCTTGTGCCACGGCGTCCTCCCGACCGCACATGTCTCAAGTCCCACCTCCCCTTACCGTGTACGTGATGGTTTCTTCGGTGTCCTGGGACTTGACCAGCGCCAGAGTCAGCATAGTTAGGAAAAGGCCTTTCCACATCGTGAATCTCAAAGAAAACACAGGGCAAATCGATATTTAGTATCTGCTGAAGGGAAATAACTTCAGCAGGGCAGTGACAGGCAAGAAAGAGCGGGAGGCCAGGGCATTAGGAGCCCCGATTTCAGCTCTCTTCTCCGCTCCCCGCCGCTCCTCCACCCTCGCCACGCCTACCGGGAGGCAGGGAAGGCTGCGAAAGGGATGTGGAGCTGCGTTTCACTTCATTCCATCCACATCCACGCGGAGGACACTCGCCGCGCACTGTATAGGGCAACCGGCTCCGGAAAGGGGGAGTCAAGGGAGAAAGAGCGTAAACAATCTCAAAAGCAACGGTGCGTTTGTGTTTTGGAGTAGAAGTGAGGCAGCAAATTTCTGTTCCCTGGAGCATTAAGAATTTCCCTATATGCTCACCTTGCACAGCTCAGCAAAAGTACCTGCGAGCCAGCAGCAATGATCCGACCTCAAACTTTTAAAACACACACACAAAGCGGAGAGCGAACGCCTTCCAGTTCAGCACTCTGGTTTCCCACACCCCGCTAGCGCTTCTCACGTCCTCCCGCAAAACTCCAGCGCGTCTCCCCGGAGTCCTGGGCGCACAGCTCCGTCGCAAAGCCCCGGTCGAGCCCAGGAGCCGCCCGCGTGCGACCCCCTCCTTTCGGGCCCCGGGCGGCACGGGCGCGGGTTCCCGGGGCCGCGCGCCGAGGTCCTGTCGGAGCCGCGCGCTAACGGACACCCGTGCGCCCGCCCCACCGAGCCCGGCTCCCGGAGTGCTGCGCGCCCGGTGCAGTGGGTCCCGCGCACCTGAACGCGCGTCGGGCAGAGCTCCGCGCTGGGCTCGGGCGCGCTGCCGCCCCGCGGACCCGCGCCGGGGACCTCAGCCCAGCGCGGAGCTGCGGCACAGCCCGCCGCCCTGCCGCTCTGCACCCGGCCGCCCGCCTGGGCTCCTACCTGCGCCGCCGCGCTGCGCTCGGGTCGGGCGCGAGGGGAGAGCGCAGGGCGGGCAGCCCGGGGCCTGGACCGGTCTGGCCGCGGCCGCAGCGGCGGGAGGAGGACGAGGAGGAGGGCGAGGGGGCGGAGGAGGGGATGGGGCGGGGCGGAGGAGAGAGCCGAGGGAGGCGCCGGCGCCGGGCGCGCGGCTAGTGCCCTCCCGGGCAGTCTCGGCGCCTTGGCCGCCCCTCTGCCACCGGACCCCGGTTCTCGGACGCGCCAGGAATCCCGGCCGTAGGGGCGTGTTGGGGATGCGATGCCCTGCGTTTGAATCAGCCCTGGCGGTGCTCCAAGCTGCTGGGCGAGGTTTTGCTGTCCCAAGAGGGGCAAACATCTTTCCCGAAGAGCTTCTGAGGGTCCTCAGACAGGGCTCACACTACTCTTCCCCCAATAAGCAACGCGAATAAATTAACTCTGTTCGCAGAACTGGTCCTTTCAGATATTGCGGGGGGTGGGGTGGGGTCAGGATGGGAAGGCCTGCTTTCTCAAATGGAAGAAAATATCGAGCATCTATGTATTCCTTCAACAAGTATTTGTGGTCCGTTCTGTATGAGATGTTGGGAACGCGCCGGGTGGAGTCCCCACTAACAAACTGCGAGGACAAAGATGTTGTTTTCAGTCTCTTATCCCTCTTAAAAAACGGGTTCCCTTTCTCATATGGTTCTTCTTTTCTGCACTGGTCCAGTTGCTGGAGCTCCCCAGTACTGCTCACTGAAAGTTCTCGATCTGGCTTCCACCTTCCATACTAACAGGTGGAATTTCAGGAATCTGGAGAGAAAAAAAGAAGATAGTGTTTTTCTAGCATCATCAAATCCCACCACACTGATTTCAGGTATCTCTGAAAGTTCGCTCTAAAGTCACATTGACAGTTTGCTTCCATGGCAGCTGCGCCTTTAAGCACCTGAAGGCCAAACGCAGTTTCACAAAGTCGTCAAGGACTTCACTCTGCCCAGGAGAGGAGGCACAGGTGTGACAGAAACAAGAAGGTGGCAGAGACTGCAGGAGAGGGAGGTCGGCCGGTGAAACCCCTTTCTCTAACCCTCGGGCACCCTGTGCGTTACCGACAGTCTAGTAACAAGCCCAGCAGTATTAGAGGACAGCAGAGAGTTCCAGATTCCTCCCTGAATACAAAGGATTTGCTAATTCTATTGCAGATTTTTACTATCACAGTCCTAGGGAGTTTTTCTTCTAGTCATTAATGACCTCCAAATTTTCCTTTCAAAATGAATCTTTACTTTTGTACTGTCAAAAGATCTACTTAGCTATGTCTGAGTTTCAAATGAAATAATTTTACCTGTCCTCAATCCTTTTTCCGGAAAAACTGAGGTTAAAAACTACCAAATTTCTATCTGCAGGCCGAATCTCTTCGTGTGTGTCCAGCTGCCGACTTTTACTGTGCCTTCACGCAGACTCCGCACGTAGGCTGCCCTCATCCTCTCCCCAGCTGCTTCTCCCAGCAGAGATCTCAGCTTTCCGTGCCAGATCCAGGGCTGCAGAGTCACAGTCCGTGTCTCTTTTTCTCACACACTCTGCATTCAAGCCTCCAGAAGACTGCTGTCTTCACCTTCAGATATACCCAGCACTGAGCCACCTCTCATCACCTCCTTGTGCAGCCTTCCTGATCTAAGCCACTATTTTCCCCCGGGATTATGGCAAGGGCCTGTTTATCCTGCTTAAACCCTTGTTCCCCTGCAGGCTTTGCTCAGCAGTAGTTCATGGAGTGGAATCACAGAGTAAATACTCTTTTGGGTCTGGTTTGCTTCATTTAGTGTGTTCTTGAGGTACTTACTTCCTTGTTAGGTGTATCAGAAGTTTACTCCCTTTTACGACTGCACAGAATTCATTACGTGGGTCTATTCTGATTTATCTGTTCACTTGTTGATATATATTTGAACTGTCTATTCATAAAGCTGTTTGGACATTCACACAGACATTTTGTAGGAATATATCTTTTCTCTTAGGTAAGTACTTTAGGAGTGGAGTTGCTAGGTCATATGGTAGAAGTATGTTTAACTTTATAAGAATGTGCCGAAGTGTTCTCCAGAGTGTAACATTTTACGTTCCCACCAGCAGTATGTGAGATTCCAATTGCTCCACATCCTTGCAGACACCTGTGTTATCAGATATTTAAAACATCAGCCATTCTGGTGACTGTGTAAACGGTACCTTATTGTGGTTCTATTTTGCGTTTCTCTGATGTCTACTGTTGAACACTTCATATGCTATTGTCTACTGATAGGACTTTCTTTGAAGGGCCTGTTAAAATCTTTTGTTTTTTCATTGTTACTAATAGTAGCTTATTATTTTTTGTTTCTTCATTTTATTTTTAGTTAGAACAGTTTTATTAAATTCTGTTAGAATTTTCTGCAAGTCCTCTGTTAGATATATATTTTAAAATATTTTCTCCTAGGCTGGGCATGGTGGCACATACCTATAATCTCAAAGCTCAGGAGGCAGAGGCAGGAAGATTGCCACAAATTGGAGCCCTGCCTGGGTTACATAGTGAATTCAAGCACAGCAAAACCCTGGGTCAAAAAAATTTTTTTCCTTCTACTGTTTGTCTTTTCACTTTGTTAATTCTATCTTTTGAGACCAAATAATTTAAATTTGATGTTTATTATTTTTTAAATTTGTATTTTGTTCTTTATTCTGTCCTATTAGGAAATCTGCCTCGGGCATGCCTGTTACGGTCTGCGCTGTCTCAGCTACTGCTGTTGTTACTTTTTTTTTTTTTTTGCAGTACTGGGGATCGAACTCAGGACCCTGCGCTTGCTAGGCAAGCGCTTATTCCACTGAGCTATATCCCCAGCCCCTACTTTTGTTTTTGAGACGATATCTTGCCGTGCAGGGTGGGCTGGCCTTGAGCTCACAGGGATCCTTCTTCCTCAGCCTCCTGAGTGCTGAGGTGATCCCAGTGTGCCGCCACACTGGCTGAGTTTTGGTTCTAATATTTATTGTGTCTCCTTTGCAAGGGGAGAATTCCTTCGCTCTGAAATGTAGGTGTCTTGGTTACTTTTCTCTTGTTGCTGAGACAAAATATCCAACACTTGAAATGAAGGAAGGAAAGGTTTATTTAGCTTACAGTTTGTGGAGGTTTTAGTCCATACTTGGCTGGCTCAGAGGCAGAGTGGCACATGGCAGAGGGCAAATGTTCATGGCAGCAGAACACAGCAAATAACACAAGAGCAAAAGGGAGGTATGGCATCAAGCAGCCTCTTTCTACCTCCCTTACATTGTAAACAGGCTATGTCCAGCCAGGCGGGGTATAGCACTCATAATCTCTATACTGGCCTCTTCCACAGGCTCAGGATGTGTACAAAGTAAGTACTCTGGCTTCCTGCTGAATCACTCAGCCAGACCTCTAGACTCCCCAAGTTGACAAAATGTATCAACCATAACAGTAGGTAAGAGGAAATGGGCTCATTAGGTCAGATGCTTGTGTATAATTATTGCCTTATGGAGTGGTCTAATTTATTTCTGTGTGCTGGTGAGATTGGGGATCCAAAGGTCATGGGGTCCAAAGGTCATTGTCCCGTAGTCATTTGGTAGAAAGATAGTTTGCTTTGTGTGGGATGTCAAAACTTCCAGGTACTCCTTGACTGTGTGAACGTGGGAAGGTTACTTACTCTCTGGGCCTCAATTTCCTCATATATAAAATAGGGGTAATGATAGTTTCTGTATTGTAAGGTTTTTCAAGAATTAAATGAAAGAATGTACAGAAAACTCTTTGTGCAGTTGCCTGCATATGCCTATTGATTGGGTGGCCTGGCACTAATTGGTCTGTGTTACAGTTAGTGAGTCAGATTCATTGCATGATGTTTGAAAATTTTTCATCATTTTCATTTGTTACTATTTCTCATTTAGGAGATATTTAAAAGAAGTAAGAGTATTTTGTCTGATGCAGTTTGATGGCTGGCCATGGAAATGTGTGGCTCCATAAAGAACAACACCCTCAGGTGAAAGCATTTTGGGGATCTATGACTTTGAGATACTTACTTTTTTTGAATCTCAGAATTTAAAAGACAATAAATTATGCCCTTTTACTATGGATGAGTAATGTAACAATTAACACTGTGCCAGAGATATGAGTCCCTTTTTGTATACTAACTCCATAGCAGTTTTATTTTCCTTATACTGAAAAAGAAATTGAGGCACAGAGCAGTTAAATAACTTGCTCTGCGTTGTGTATCTAGGAAATGAGACAGGAGGCTGTCCGGTGCCAGAACCTCTGCTCTGAACGCTCCTCTGTGTTGCTCCCTCTCCACCATTGTCTGAACTGAGGAAGGCCGTGATGTGAGGATGCAGAGACAGCTTCCTGGGTGGAAGGCAACTAGAGCTCGAGGCTGACACAGAGATTGAACAGAATGCGTTTGGAGTTTGCAAGAAATTCATCCTGATAAATGGCTCTGAGCTTAGGGGAAACAGGTTTTAAAGATTTGAAGATTTGTTTGCTGGAAAAATATTCAAGTTTCAGAAGAGGTGTAGATGTTAATGATTGCAGTGTGCAGTGTGCTTTAAATCTGTATATGCTTTCAAGTGTGTGCCTGAGTCACACACGTCCTAGTGCGGTGGTTCATTTCTAAGGGCAGTTTATACAAGTGTAGACTAAATGGGTCCAACCAGGACCCACTGTATCTACCCTGATATGCTAGAGGCCAAGATTTTTGATGAATCATCAAATAAGCCTATAATTCTGGCTAAACCCCTTGGGGCCAGGGATATAGATCTATAGCACAGCACCTGCCTGACAAGCGCAATGTCCTGAGTTTGATTCCTGGTACAGAAAGAAAAAAAAAAAAAGAAAAATGAAAAAGAACAAAGTAGGCAATACTTGGGGCCACTTGGTTTTTAAAATTATATTCTTTCAGCCAGTTGTGGTGGTGCACACCTGTAATCCCAGCACTTGGGAGGCTGAGGCAGGAGTATCATTTCGAGTTTGAGACCAGCCTGGGCTACAAAATGAGCTCAAAACCAGCCTGAACTGCACAGTGAGACCCTGCCTCAAAAAGACCAAAAAAAGAAAAAAAGTATATTCTTCTATGAAGTTGCTGAGTGAGAAGCCAAAATTGGAGTGTTGACTAAATTTCATCCTTTTATAGAGAGTTTATTATAGTATTCTTTGGAGGTGCTATAAATTGACCAGTTGATAACCCTGCTATGTATTCTTGGAAGAGTAATGCTTATTAAATTACTTAATTTCCTAGACTGCTTTCATATTGATACTTTAAAAGTTTGATTTTTTGAATAGCTAAATTTACCATTACTTTTCATGAAAATATTTTCATGGTGAACACACGTGTGGATTTCTGATACGCGACTGAAACAAGCCCTTGACAGAGACGGTTACTCTTTTTAGAACTAAAATTCTTTGATTTCGTATTGTCTTTCGCCACTCAGTTGGAGTCCACATAAAGGCAAGAGACAGGATGGATTTAAGTGAGCTTTCAACAGATGCTAATTCCTTTCTTTTCAAAGTAATATACATAGCATACATAATTATAATTTTGTACACAGAAGGTAATGTGTATTTATTGGTTGTTAAAATAGCCTCCAAACATGACTGACATTTGACCTTAGCATTAGAAGACAACTCATTGAAATACATGGTGGTTTTGCTAAGGTTTAGACTTCAAAGAAAATTAAATATTTGCATTTATGCAACATTAATAACTTCAAGTATGTCATTGTTGAGTTTTTTGTTTCAGTGAGTGCCAGATGTATCATTCCCCAGAATATATTCAGTGAGACTCTTTCTGAATGCCAAGTGGACATGAGAAAGCGTTCAGTCATCTGGAGCTTGTAAATTGTTCTGAAATTTTTGGAATTTTATTAGAGACTTGATTTCATCAGAGAGCAGAGAATACCTTGGATGAATAAAAGTCAAGTCAATCAGAAATGATTAGAACCAGTAATTAGAATTTCCTTGGAGAGCTGAAAATGTATGATGTAAATCCACTGCCTTGGAAGAAAAGATTACTTTAACAAGTTATCAGATCTTACAGAGCAACCTCAGATGTAGGCACAGATGTAAAGCCTATTTTTTCTTCCAGCTACAATTCTGCCCATCTCTCTTTTCAAATCTAGCTTTTTGGGCAGCTTCATTTAGCTAATCAAAGCTGATGAGGTTCCAAGATGATTCTATTAAAAACATGGCATTAGAAATAATACCCTTTGAAAATTAGTAATTTTATTTCAATATGTAACTTAAAGAACTGGATCATTACACTTCCACTTTTGTTAGTTTGGAACCTTTCCATAATATTTGGTTGATTTTTAGAATTTTTTGTTTTACTTGCCAGCTTTATTTTACTCACCTTTTGCTCTTCATTTAGTGGACTTTCCTTACAGCAGATAAGCTCCTTATCTGTGCTCTCACGAACATTTCATCTACCTTAACACTGAGTATAAAATGACAAAACAGTTTTTAAAAGCTTTTTGAAAATATTTAAATTGATTTTTATGGGCTGATGGTTCAAACAAAATCATAAAGACTATGTATGTTGGCATCTTAATCAAAAATATGTAATAGCATTTATAGGGCAGATTTATAATTTTTTCTCTGAGTATGTTATATTCTATAGCAATGGAACGCTTGAGATCCAAGCCTGAAAATGGAATGGACAGCACTGTTTTCTTTCTGTTCTTTAAGGAATTTTAAAACATAAATTATTTGGATAAACAAGCATTAACTTCTTTATCACTGTAGAATGTGGAATGGCAAAAAAAAAAAAACAACACCTCTTTCTACCTACAATTTATAGTATGCTGCTAGTAGATAAAATTTAAGGAATGACATATCTGACTTTTAGTGTTGATTACATAGGGCAAGTGTGGAAACTGCATTCAAGGTAAGAGGTTAAAAGTTTACATATCCACAAGAGGGATGTTGCAAGGATATTGCCTGGATTTAAGGCATTTTTTTCCCCTGTAAGATCTCTGTTCAAGCAGGTGCTTTCACTGTAATTTTTTCAAGGGCCCAGCAAGAGTTATAAAGCACTGTTGAATGTGTTCAATTCAGCTCGAAGAATGGCAGGATCAGAAGAAATTTTCAATCTGATCTGAGATGAATTCATTTTATACTGACGAGAAAGAAAAGGAAGAAGGAGTTTCAGCAGTCATTAGCTCCACTCCCCCGTCCGCCTGCAGTGTGGCGGAGCTGCGGGAGCACCGCGCGCGCTCCTGGTGCATGTCAGCACTGCCGCCTTTGGAGCGCTCCGCCCCCGCTTCTCTGCCTTCTTTCTCAGTTATGTCCTCATTTGTCTATTTGACATAATTCATCTCCGTTATCACTGTCTGCCCATCCAGTGTACACTCAGCCCCCGACTGAGGCGCGTCTCACACCCTGAGGGTGCTCTTGGGTGGAGCTGACAAGGCACAAGTATGGAATTGAATGGGTGTCACCTCTTTATTCTTAAAGGCAGGTCTGTTTGTCCACCACCCTAGCAGTCCCAAATTGAGAAACTTTATTTGGAAAGCACTTCACCTTTCACTTGAGGAAAGACAGACCTAACCATTCAGTAGTTACTTTAACACACTTTTGCTGAGAATGTCATCCACAGCAAGCGCTGACACAGAAGCAACAGTCTCTCTTTTGTGGAGCGGACAGTCAGATGTAATGAATGGTGAGAGCAGCTTATTTCTCAAAAAAATAAAGAAAACAAAACAACCCCCCAAATCTCTTAACTCGTACCCCAGTGATATGCTTTATTACTTTACTGTCACCATAAACTCTATGCCAAACCTAAATAACTCGCCTTCAAAGGCATATTTTATATTTCAACATTCATTACATCTGACACTCACCAAAAATGTGTTAAATGAACTACTGAATGGTTAGGTTTGTTTCAGAAGCTGTGGTCTAATTAAAGAATCTCAAAGAGCACACGAGGTTAGGGTATTGTCTTGAAAACACTCTCTAGGCCTTCTGTCAAGAATGGATAGCTTCAGCAAGTACTTGTCAGCTTTCTCCTGTGAGTCTACTTGAAAGTTTACATCTGTTTTTCTTCAAGTAATTTTTTTTTTTGGTGGTGGTACTGGGGCTTGGACCTAGGTCTTCTGCACTGAGCAACATCACCACCTCTTTTAAAATTGTTTTACTTTTATTTTGAGACAGGGTCTCTTTAATTGTCCAAGCTGGGCTCAAATTTGAAATCTGCCTGCTTCAATCTCCAGAATGCTGGGATTACAGGCATGTGACTCCATGTCCTGGCCAAAGTGAATATTTTGAAGTGCACCTTATTTCTTTGGTTCCCTGTTTCATTTGGACAATAGTGATTTTTTGTAAAGAAAAGTATGGATTGTTTAGGATACACTTAAAAGTCCTTTGCAAATAAAGTGAACTTGTATTTCTAATGTTGTTTGTGCTTACAGTGATGCAGTAAGGCTGACTGGCCTGTAAATTTTCACATATGAACTTATATTTATGTGCAAAAGCTCTCAGTTATATAGTTAAAACTGATTAATAGTAAATTATAAAATCATTAACAAGCTCATTACTGAATGATCTTTAAGTAGCCTGTTAAGTCAGTACATTCTGTAAAAAATAAAACCTAATAACTAAATTATTTATGGACAGTGATATAGATAAAATTATTGGTTTTACTAATATACAGAGGTACCAGTGTTTAATTTAGTGATTACACATAATTAGGTGATTATGTGCTAACTGCTAATATACTTTATTTGAAATTAAATACATTTTGTTGATGTAGTTGAACTTTCTGAATAGAATGTAAAACAGTCAAATGTAAAATTATCTGAATGGTTTGTATATATGTGTGTTATTTAATATTTAAACATTTTAAATTAATATGTAATTATACATATTTATGGATACATTATAATATTTTATACAGGGCAATTGGCATATTTATCACCTTAAACACTTGTCATTTATTTGTATTGGGAACATTCAAAATCTGTGCTACCAGGTATTTTGAATATATTATTCATTATTATTTAAAATTGTTCATTTTTACTGGTTCTTTTATATAGATATTTATAGAACATGTGCTATGTACTCAGCATTGGTTTTACTACCTTGTCATTAAGGATAGTAGAGTTTGGAGGAATTGTCAGACACATCTAAGTCAGGTGTGGGGGTGCACACCTGTAATCCCAGCACTTAAGAGGCTGAGGCAGGAGGGTCATTGTGAGTTCAAGGCCAGCCTGGGCTACAAAGTGAGCTCAAGGCCAGCCTGAACTGCATAGTGAGAACCTGTCTCAGAAAAAAGAAAGAAAAGAAAGCATACATCTAAGCAGGCAAATATTACATTATGTGATCAGGAGAGCAATAAAGAGAACCATGAAGAGGCTAGCAATGCATCGACTGTGGAAGGTCAGGGCCTGTTTGTTTTTCAGTAGGAGTGGTGCGTAAGGCAGGTGCTAGAGGATGAATTAGCCAGAGCATCATTTTGACTTTTTAGTATTATGATTAAATATCTGAGAGAATCAACTTCTAAAAAAGAACTTATTTGGGTTCCTAGTTGCAGAGGTTTAGATCTGTGGTCACCTAGCCGCACCATGCTGTATCCGGGTCAAAACACAATACTGTGGCAAGAAATGTGTGGTGGGACAGTGTTACTCACCTTCCGGTGTCTGGGAAGCAGAGAGATGGAGGAGCGGGTGAGGAATAAGATGCACCCTCCAAGGCCGAGGCCCCATACCTGATTCCTCAGACCAAGCCTCAGCTTCTGAAGTTACCGCTACCTCCCAGTATCCCATTAAATTAGGGTTCCATAAATAGATTGATATAGCTATCAGGTTAGAATTGTGATCCTGTTACTCCAAAAGCCCCACTGAAGACTGTTGCTTGAGGACCAAGTCTTCTACACATGAGGTTTGGGGGACATTAAAATCCAAACCATAATAGCAACAGTAAGCAGTTGAACACAAATGAGGTGGACTTTGGAGGAGAAAAAAAGAGAATTCGGCTGGATGAAGAAGTTGGGGTTGAATTATAAAGTTCCTCGTCTGTCAAGCGAGGCAGCCTTGGCTGCATGGTGTTGTCCAGGCCTGAAGGAGATCTGTTTACAACTGAAAAATGTGGACCGGATTAAGGAATGAAATCGTTTTGACTTTCAAGTGCACAGTTGTGTGTGGAGGGGTGAAAGTGGAAACCAGATGAAACCAGATTAAAGAGTGAACATAAGTAATGTGACAGAGGCTGTGGTCACCATGGACAGGTGAATTGATTACGGAGCATTTCAGACTGATACACCACTTAACCTGTAGGATGAGTATGAAGTTATAGATGGACCACAATAGGAAATAATGGAGTTCCCATCATGTACAATAGTTTCTGTTATTTTTTGTAATGTGCTAATGTTAATTGTTTTTCTAACTGCATGAGAATGAAGGTTGACATGAAGTGTATAGGGTTAAGGTTCATGGGCTGCTGCAGGACAAAAGGCAAACATCTCTTAACTTACGTTACTTTTATTTCTTGTAAGTACCATGAAGAAAACTGTGATGCAAGGAGATGAACATGTTTACTCTGGAGGAGGTCTCTTTTTATAATTAAGGCTAATGTCTTTTAAGAATCATGGTGCACAGGAGATGTAATAAGCTTCTCTAGAGTTGTAGCTCGTAGCGACTGAAAGAGCTTAAAACTAGACGACAAACAAAACAGGTCACAAGAATGTAATTTTTAAAAATGGGTTCCTCATTTCATAAAAAAATCTTGACATTATAAAAGACACTGGCTATAGAATTTTTTTGCTTTTGCACATAAAAATTACTTTGATTATCAAGTTTCAAATTATGGTAATATTATGGTTTATATAATATGCAAAGAAGTTTACTTCTGTGTTGCCTACCTTTGGATGCTAATTTTCTTTTTCTCAAACTAAACAATATAACTGAAACATAGACTATGCTTTACTTTCTTTAAATTGCTCTCCAAGAAGATTTATCACAAAGTTATTAAAATTTAGGGCCTCTTATTTGCACAGCCTCCTTGCTTAATTTCTAAGGCCCTTTAGTTAATTTTGTATTTATCATATTCTTTTTTATTTTTTTTTATAACTTTTTTTTTTTTTTTGCGGTACTGGGGATCGAACTCAGGACCCTGCACTTGCTAGGCAAGCACTTATTCCACTGAGCTATATCCCCAGCCCCTCATATTCTTTTTTAGAGGGTCTCCAGCATGCATAAATTTCAAACTACAAAAATTTAGAGCTGCCAATGATTTCTGGGTAGTACACAATCTTTAGATGAGGACTTTCAATGTAATTATTTAAAGTTTCTACTTTGAGCTTTACTAAGGAAACAAGTTACTGAAGGTAGAAACACATATAAAATTTAAATGGGGTGCTAATTATTAGTGAATATTCTTAAAAAAACTAGAAAAGTAGGGAATTCCCACAACTAAGGTATTTTAACCATTATACAGCTTTTTATTTGGTAAGATCCCACAATTTTTGAGGCTTACTGTGCACTAGGCTTCAGTTAATCCTGGTGATGTTTTTCAGTATAAACTATTACTGTAGACATTGAAGAGATGCATAAGATGAAGCCTGTAGAACTGACACAAACCTAGGCATGCCTGGTAAGCATGAGTTTAACTTTCTTGCGCATTGTTCTGATGGTCAATACACACACTGTTAATGTGGTCAGAATTGTCTACTAGATACCTGCACAGAATTAACTTTTCATAGATAATTGGATCTGAAGTCAAATACCTTTGGTTATAGGAAATAGCTAGAGACTATAGGCACTTCATGGTTTGTCTGTGGCTGTGGAGAAATGGGAAATCCAAACTTTTGGTTCTTTAAAAGTGAGCTTGTCTTTTGGAAGATGAAAATGATGACTTACAATTTTGCCATATTTTAGATAATGATTTTTCTGCCTGTGGCATTTTATTGTTTTTCACCCAGGAGAGCATCAAAAATCCACTGGCTGTCAACAATCAGAATCTTGTTAATATATTGGAATAGTCAGCAGGAATTGGCTTTTTGAGTGCCAAGGAAAAAACTAGTCTTATGACAAATAAAATGAAAGAGATGGCCACAGGAAAGAACAAACACAAACTAAGATATTCAGTAAACATTTGGAGTAGCTTCTCTAAATATGATCCAGATTCCCATTGCCATACAAGTAGTCTAAGATTTACTTTGTCACTGTCATTGAAAACCCAATGTGCTTGGTGCTCATGATAAATCGGCAGGAGGAAAGTGAGAGGTCTCATTTATTCCAAAGCCATCCGTAAGCAGCTTAACAGTTCATCTTTTTTTTTTTTTTTTTTTTTTGCCCAGTCATCAAAGCATTTATGTTACCAAAATGGAATGAAGCGTATGTTTAATTGAATCCTTCTGTGGTGATTGTATTTTCAGGCTGGTTCTTGGTCTTCAGAATTCTTTCTAGGAGCCTGGAAAGGGTTTAGTTGTTTATTATAGGGTTTTTCCAGACTATTAAGCCTCTCTTACATTTCTTCCTAGCAATATTTTATTTTTAAAGAGCACTTGGTACTCCAAGTACAGTATATTTTCATGTTTTATATCTGAGCTCTGATTTTTAGGGAAAAAAAGCCAACCTCTAGGGCCAAGCACAACCTCTGGGGCCAGGCACAGTGATATTCTTCTTTTAGCTTTGATTTTGTCTTTTTTCATACTCTTTTCTGATTATAAAATTTTCTTGACAGGTTTGCTAGGAATTTTGAAGCAAGTGAACTCTTAAGGGCTCTTATCACTCTATAATGTTACTTCTTGATGCTTTTTGGGGTCTGACAGTGGGTAAATTACAAAAATAATTTCTTTTTAGAAACTTACAAAATGATTTTATAGCTGTCAGAACTGCTTCTGAATGTTATATTTACTCTAAATAGCCAACAGATTTATCCTTTCAGTAACCTCCCACCCCTACCCCCAGCCCCTTTTGTCATATTTAGTTACTAATAAATAGCAGTTCGTGATGGCCCTTGGGAACTATGAGATGCACTCAACTGGAATTTAAATTTCTACATGCAATCATCTCAATTTGTCAGATTTTGGGATCCCAGCCACATATACTTAGCGTTATTCAATCACCATTCAAAGACATATCTCTAGGAAAGAACAGGTCTTGCTACATAAATTCAAGTCTCTGAATAACAGCCAGCATGATTCAAACACACACAGCTAGCGGGTCTTTACGATGAAGCTCTATTAGGAGTAGTCAGCAAGTTGGGGCACAATAGTTCATTGTTTGATAACAAAACTTTTAACTCATCAGAAAATGTTTTTCAATGAAATATAAAATATATGAATGGGGGAACTTACTGGAAGGTTTAATCCATGGTTTAGATGTAATAGAACACGTACAGCTTTTATGCTTGTGCATCAAATTTGAAGTGACACTTAAAATGTCTTTGGGCCAATAAAGTTTGCCTTCTAATTTCAGCATGGTTTTTAGTGGTTTTGGTATAAGCTTCTTAGAACTTGTGTGAAAAGGTAAACTGGGATGATTGGATTTGAAATTTCAGACACCTGCATTGCTGAGGTTTTCACTCCCTCATTCCCTTTTATCGTACACTTACAGTTATTCGGAGAATAGGTAAAAATTAGGGTTGACCTTTCATTTCTGCAGCATTTGCAGAGGTCTAGGAGAAGCGCAGCCTTGTTAGGTAGGTCTCTGTATTGAATACTTTTTCTCCAGGCAAAGGAATCCTGTAACTGCTGGGAATGAAGTGTAGGTTGTAATTCTTAGTCATTGTTGATCTAGGCTAAAATCCAAGTAATGAACTTGTGGTGAAAGTCCCTAGATTCTATTACTAATCTCCATGGCCTCTTAGGTTCCTTTTGTTTTTCTTCTCCTTATATTATTAACTGTGTAATATCAGGGGATACTTCAAACTTCCCTAATGGAAGCACAGTGTATACACGATTTATAGCCTAAAACTTCTTCGCACTATCATGTAGGGTACTTATATTTAATATATGTCATCATTGAACTTTGGATAACTTTTTCTTAATTTGTTAGATTTCTGAATTTTAATTTTTATGACTTCATGACTCTTTTATATTAAAACTGTGACCACATTTCAATAAGGCATTTAAAACTAATTTCACTAGTGACCTCCATCTCCTTCTGTAGTTAAGTGTTCTTATATTGGACTCCACAGTCCCTCTTGCTGAAAAGTGCTAGATTCACCAGAAAGAAAAGCCTGAAGTATATGCAAGTTGCATTATCTGAAATGGTCGGCACACAATATTATTTTTCTAAATACTGTATTTTGTCTATGACCATACTGCCCTGAATATGCCTGATCTTGTCTACGTATTGTACTTAAATGTTTTTTTGAAATTATTCATTATAAATGATTATTGTGGAAAGTAATGACAAGTGAAAAGATATAAATTCATTCTTGTATCACCACCTAGAAATGTTTACATTTTGATATACTGTATTTAATATTTTTCTATTTATGCATATTATGAATGGAGTCTTAACTATGCTCAGGTACATTGCAATCGCTTTTCCATTTCAGGTAACACTGTTAGCGTGCAGCAGTCCTCCTGGCATGAGTGACCCTTTATTCTGTGCTCTTTTCCCTTTAGTCTTGGTCATTCTCACAGTGGAAAATTATCCCATGGTTTTCTGATTTACACTTCATTAGTGACCAGCAAGAATAAATGCCTTTTGTATATGCTTATATATCTATAATTTTAGTAAATTTTTAGAAATATTTAGGCTCCTTTTCCATTAACTTTACCTATAGAATTTAAAAATGTAAAGCTCTTTCTATATTATAATACTCCATTTTAACTTTGACATTGCCTTTTAATGTTTCAACCATTTTTGATATGCAGTTTAAGTATTTAATACAGCATCCCAGTCACATGTACAACGGTGGTTTCATAAGATTCCAATGGAGTTTAAAAATTCCTGTCACTTAGCACTTTTATTCTCTTTTTTCTCTTGCTATCTATGTTGGATATACTGATACCATGTGTCATGGCTATGCCTGCAATGTTCAGGGCAGAGTCACAGCCTCTCAAAAGTAGCGGCACCGTCCAGCCCTGCTAAGTAGCAGGTAGTATCAGCTGGGTTTGTATAAGAGCACTGTAAGGTTTGTGCGGTGACAAAGCTGCCTAAAAACACACTTCTCAGAACACAGCCCTGCTGTTCAGTGATGTATGACTGTGTTTTAAAAATTAAATAATCATTTGTAAAATTATTTGAATAATTATAAAACAAAACCATGCGCTCATATCCCAGGTTAGGGATATTACATTTCTAAGAATTCTGAAACTTATATAAACTCCTGTTACATTCCCCTCCTCTCTAGCGATAGTGAATTCCCTAAATTTTGTTCTTATATTCTTTATATAGCTTTTTAGAATTATGTATGGACAATTCCTAAACAATGTATTTAATTTTGCACATTTTAAAGCTAGATAGGACTAAGACCATACTTTATAAATTCTCTTATGACTTTTTTTGAATACATTATCTATTGAGAATCATCCATGTTCATTTTAATGCATGCATGCTATTATGCTATAAGATCACAGTTAGTTTCTTACTCTGTTGTTTCTGGTTTTTTACTATTACAAAAAATACTACTACAAACTTACTTATACTTACCTCCTGCTGCATACTCGAAAACTACATTCCTGTGATTTGTATTGCTTGGTCATAGAGTATGTATATTTTCTGTTTAAAAAGAAATCAAATTGTTTTTTGAAGTCTTGCATAACTGAATGCTTGTATTGATAATGTTTAAGAGTTGTTATTGATCCACATTATTGTCAGCGTTTGATATTTTCAGACTTTGAAGTCACTGGTGGCTATAAATTGTTATCTCCTTATGGTTCTATTTCATATTTCTCTGATTACAGATGAGGTAAGATTTTTTTCATATATTTATGGACCATTTGTGGATGTCCATCTGAGTACTTTTTCACGTCTTTTGATCATTTTTCTATTGGTGTTTTTTCTCTTTTGATTAAAGATATTTTTTATATATCCTGCTTACTAAATTGGTTTTATGTGACAAAATGCCTTCTCTTCAGTTTGTGACTTACCCTTTTTGATGTTATAATTTATTAAACTTTATTTCATGATTTGTAGTTCTGTTTTCTTGTATAAAGCTTTCTCTACCCTCAAGACATTATGTATACTTTCCTGAAAGACATAAAATTTTTGCTTTCATGTATGTGACACTTATGCATCTGAATTTTTTCTGAATGGTTTTATTTCCTATAGTAATTGTGTTAATGGTCCCAATTCTTCACCCTTGCTAGTATCCATTATCCTCTGGGCTGTTAGATTCAAGTTATACCAATAAAATTAGATGATATTTCCCTCACTCTTAATCTAGGATTAGTCATATGGCGTGTTTAGGACAACAGAATGAACACACAAACCTTTTTTTTCTTAGTTTTTAAAATTTTATTTTATTTTGTTTATTTATTTATTTTTTTTTTAGGGAATTAGCACTGGATGTTGTATTACAGTTATCTTCACATTCGTTAACACAAAAACATTACAGGAAATACCAAATTATAGAGAAGATAGTAGGGAATTTGCACTGGATGCTGTATAATATAAAGTTATCTTCACTTCTGTTAATACAAAAACGATTGAGGAAACACTGAATTATAGAGAACATAGAAGGGAATTAGCTCTGGATGCTGTCCTACATAATGTTACCTTCACCTTTGTTACTCAGTTACACAGATGATGGCCCATTTGATCGTTCAATTTTTCTCCTCCCTCATCTCCGTTGCCCTACCACTCAATCATTCATCTTCCCTGTGATAATAACTGTACTCCTGGGTTTATCTATATCCTTGGACTCTCGCCTTGGGAAGAGATATAGCTGCCTCAGACTATACTATAACATACATGAGTGTATACAAACTGCCATGGTTGGAGGTGGGAAAGCACATATGCTCACAGCAGACCACCCAGCTCCACCCTGTTGTGCTATGGGTGGGGGTCAGTCCAGTCCATGAGGTGCCCTGAGCAGGGCCCACAGCGGGGCAGCCATGGGGCCCACTGCAGGGCAGCCGCGGGGCCCACAGCAGAGCCCACTGCGGCGCAGCCGCGGGGCCCACGGCCCACAGCAGCACAGCCGCGGGGCCCTCAGTGGAGCAGCCGCGGGGCACGTGCCCCCGTCGGGGCGCCCTCTGTGACCCTTTTGGCTCTGCCCCGTTGCCTTGATGCCAGAGGCCCTTTCTTCTCCTCCCACCTCCTCCTGATCTCCAGCATTACCGTTCCCCACCCCTTGCAGCTGGGCAATGGGTCTCCGAAGCTGAAGCTGGGAATGCTGAAACGAGGGCGTGGGCCAAGGGTGTGCTTGGAGCGGCAACCTCCTCCCTCTCCGTCTTGTCTCCCTCTGACTGCGCCATGGTAGATCTGCGATCCCCTCCTCCAGAAGAGGTTCTGCTTAGTCTTTCCGAGAGTTTCAGTTCCCATTTCAGATCCCTCTCGAGTTCAGGATATCCACCTCTTTCCTCTCTGTCCTTCACATGTTGCCACACTGCTATGTCTGAGTGGCATTCCTCCGGGAGGTTCTCTCTCTGCTGCCTACCCGGTTGCCATGGGTTCATATAAGGTTCATATATGCAAGCAGTATGAAGACACTCTTGTTGCTTGTATTAGTTGTTTGGGGTGAGTCCTGAAGCCTGTGGACTCGTCCCATTGCTGTCAGGAACAGCTGGTGATGGCGCAGGCCGCTGAGGCTCAAGGTGCTCACAGAGGGCGTTCAGGGTGGGAGCTGAAGCACAGTAACTCAGTTCATGCTTCCTGCTTGATGTTGGAGTGAGAAGGGCATGGGGCCGTGTGATCCACCTCCATCTGCAGCTCTCTCTTGCTATTGTGCTCCAGTTCCCGTTTGTTCCTTGGCTGGATCCCTGGGAGTTGCTGTGGCTCTGATGTGGGTGCCGATGCACCCCACCACTCCCCACTGGCAGCCGCCCACACAGTGGAGAGGCTGGAGGCCACAGCCTCGAGGCAGGCATAGAGCTGGGTGTGGTGGGATGTGTACTGGCTGCTCTGGCTCCACCTTGCCTCCAGGTGCTGATTAGGAAGGTTGCTGCAGAGTGGGGACTCCTGGCTGTTGCAACCTCTCATCCTCACACTGGATTTGACAAAAGTTCCCAACCACCATTGCCTCTTTTCCTGGCTGCGCCCTCTCCTCTCCAGCCCTGGACCAGCTCTTGGAACTCCGCTCTCCCCTGGCCGAGTCGGGAGGCCTCCATGAGCGTGGGTCTCCGAAGCTGAAGCTGCGATTGCTGGAACGAGGGCTTGGGCCAAGAGTGTGTTTGAAGCAGTGGCTTCTTCTTCCTCCGTCTCTTCTCCTTCCGATTGTGCCGCGGCGGCCCTCCGATCCTTTCCTCCAGGAGAGGTTTGCTTGGTCTTTCCTAGGGCTTCAGTTCCCATTTCAGATCCTTCTTGGGTTCAGGGTACACACCCCTCTCCTTTCTGTCTTCATATTGCTATATTTCATTGTCTGGGTGGTAATCCTCTGGGAGGTTGTCTCTCTGCTGCCTACCCGGTCACCATCTTCTTGGAAGTCCCAGTTTTTTTAATTTTAAAGAGAAAAGAACAAAAACAAACCAACAAAAAACAAGACAAAAACAGAACAACACAAAAACAATAAAAACAATACAGAATTTCAAAACAAGATGATAGAAAATCAGTAATGGTTGTATTACATATTGCTATCTTCAAAGTAGTTGCTTAGATTACCAGATAGAAGTATGCAAGATTGATCAAACAATTAAACATTAGCTGTTCCTTTCAATAAGCCAATAGAAATTAGTTGTATATCTTAGCTATCTTGTATATATTCTTTCTCTCTCTCTCTCTCTTTCACTCCTTTCTTTCATCCCAGTTTGTCTTGGTTACTTTTCTCTCATTGCTGAGATAAAATTCCCAACGCCCAAAATGAAGGAAAGAAAGGTTTATTTAGCTTACAGTGCGTGGAGGTTTCAGTCCATACTTGGCTGGTTCTGAGGCAGAGTGGCACATGGCAGAGGGCAAACTGTTCAGGGCAGCAGAGCACAGCAGAAACAACCAGCAAAAAGGGGGCAATGGCTGCAAGCAGCCTCCTTTTCTCCCCTACATTGTAAACAGCCTACCCCACCCAGGGGGCGTGTAGCTCTCACAGAACCTCCATGCCCTCCTCTTCCACAGCCTCAGGATGTATACAAAGTAAGCACCCTGGCTTCCTGCTGAATTACTCAGCCAAACCTCTGGACTCCCCAAGTTGACACAATGTATCAACCATAACACAGTTGTTCTTTCCTATTGAGCAGTTTCTTTCCTTTTCACAATATCTATTGTACTTTTCAGGTTTTATTTACTCTTTCAGGTTCTTATGCTAAGGTGAGAATATGGTGTTTACCCATGTGGGTCTGATTTATTTCACTTATGGGTACAGTCTGAGCTCTAGCCTTAAGAGGGTATTTTTGAGTACTTTTGCTTCTTTCATTCACATTGAAGAGAGTATGTCTGAGCTTGCCCACTAGTCCCAGCAGGAGATATACTGCTTTAGCCAAGCAGCTTAAATGAACCCAGTTGATTTCAACTGAATTCCACTTGTAAACTCATTGGTAGCTATTGATGTTTTACGGTGGTTTATTCTGTAACAATAATTAAATAATGTAGGTACTAACCCTACTTTTCTCTTTTCCTGTATGAAAACTGCTTTTTCCCTTAATATCGCTAGTCTTTTAATTTTTTCTTTTGGTTAGTACTTGCCTGATATGTTCTTTGAAGGAGAGAGTCTAGTCATTTTTATTTATAGTAACTATTGTTGATTTTGAATTTGTTGCTATTATCTAACTTTCATTTTCTCTTTACTTTTTTCTGTTTATTTCCCTTTTTTGGCTTCATTTTTTGGTCTTTTTTGCAGTATGCAGTTCAGACTGGCCTTGAGCTCACTTTGTAGCCCAGGCTGGTCTTAAACTCATAATGATCCTCCTGGCTCAGCCTCCCGAGTGCTGGGATTACAGGCGTGTGCCACCACGCCTGGCTTTGGCTTCATTTGTTATTATGCTGTTTTTGTCACTCTCTTCTTTCTTCTAATTTTTAACTATACTTACTATCTACTAATTTGGGGATAATATCACCAAAAGAGTGAAAAGAAAACCCATAAATTGGAAAAAAATTAGCCAACTGTTCCTCAGACAAAAGACTCCAAATTCAAACAGCCAATCCAAAAATGGGCATCTGAGATGAATACACACTTCTCAGATGAAGAAATACAAATGGCAAGTAAATATATGAAAAAATGTTCAACATCATTAGTTATTTGAGAAATGCAAATTAAAACAACAATGAGACACTGGAAAGAATGGCTATCATCAAGAAATAAACCAATAACAAATGCTGGAGGGCTGTGGGGAAAAATAACCCTTCTTCACTGTTGGTGGGAGTGCAGACTGGTAGAACCACTGTGGAAATCAGTGTGGGGATTCCTCAAAATAGGATTAGAGGTCCCATTCAACCCAGCTATTCCCCTTCTGGGTATCTTCCCAGAAGAATTAAAAACATCACCCCACTGCAAGATATGTGCACCCATGTTTGTAGTAGCACAATTTATCATAGCTAATTCTTGAAACAACACACATGTCCATCAATTGCAGAATGGATAAAAAAGATGTGGTATTTTTATACAACAGAGTGTTACTCAGCTATAAAGGAGGATAAACTCGAGGCTTTCATAGGTAAATGGATACAACTCGAGACCATAATCATAAGTGCAATAAACCAGACCTGCATATGTAAACACTGTAAGAACCTGAAAGAGTAAATAAGATCTAAAAGGTACAGTAGATATTGTTAAAGGGAAAGTAACTGCTCAAAAGGAAAGAACAACAGGAATGGGGGAAAAGAGGAAAAAAGGAAGAAAAAAAAGACACGTACATAAACCCAAGATACCTGAAATGACTGTACTACTAATTGTTATTAGTTCATTGAAGGGAACAGCTAGTGCTTATATTGTTTGATCAATTTTGCATGCCTGTTTCTGGTAGTCTGAGCAACTAGTTTGAAGATAACAGTATGTAGTATAATTGTTAATTTCCTATCATCTTATTTTGAAATTCTATCATTTTAATAGTTTCTTTCTCTATAATAAAAACATTGAGGGGATAATCTTAAAATTTACATTATATGTATTTATAAAAATGTTCAAACATCACCACTATCTTCTTTCTCCTTTTGAACAACATAAGAATCCCAGAACACTATCTTAGAAGTTGTTGAAAAACTTCCCCTGTACCATTTTATTCTATTTTTCAACTCCCATATTGCTTTCAGACATAGATATTTCTTTAATGTACTTATGTGTGTACTATATTCTCTCTTGATGTTTCTTCCTGCATTTTAGAACTCTCAGTTTTATCCTAGTTGTTTCCTCTAGGAGTTAGGATATGTGGGAGATAAACTTTCCACTTTTATGTGTCTAAAAATGTCTTCATCATGCTTATCTTGAAGGATATGTCCTGGTTTAGGACTGTTCCATCACCCATCTGTCTTTGTTCCATCATCTGTTTGCATTCACTTTTCCTTAGACAGCAGCAGTTATTTTTAATCATTCACTTGTAGATAATTTTCTTCTCTCTGGCTTTAAGAAATCTCTCTTTAATTCAAATATATTGTAGTCTTTTTATATTTGGTCATATGTCTAATATGGTCTTTTTCTTTTTACTTATCCCTCCTTAGCTGTGTTATAATTCCTGAAGCTGAGGACCTATGTCTGTCTACAGTTCTAGCCATTTTGTTTTGTGGCTGCTCCTTTTTTTCTTTGGGATTTTTGGTCATAATATTAGTTATACCTCTGTCTTCCTTCTCTTTCCTCCATGTCTCCTGACTTCTCTGCAGGGTGTGAGTCCTGGGCTTGCACTGCTGCATATGAGCACTCAGACGCACTGGTTTTTCTTCATCTCTAACTTGCTGACTAACTTGATCAGGAAGTTTATTATCTCAACTATGATCATTTCCACTCCTGGAAGTAATATTTTGTCTGTTTCAAGCCTGTTCATTTTTAAAAATAATTTTTTATTTTTGATAAGAAAATGTTTTATTTCAATATGTTTTTTCTTTAAACACATTAAATCATATACATTTTACTTTAATAAGTGATGACTCCAGTATCTGAGTAAGTTGTGTTATTCTGCTGACTCTTATTCATAGTGGCTTGTTTTCTTATTTTGGGGTGATTTTTATTTGAGGCCACACAATTACTGGAACTCTATCTGTGAGGCCAGGGTTAAAATTATCTTCTATAGAGAGAATTTTAATTTGCTTCTGTGAGCCAACTGGAGTACTGCAATATCAAAAACCAGTTTAGTCTATTTTAATTTTTAATATTTTGTTTTTCAGGCCACATAGATAATTCAAATTATGTTTCAAATAAAAATTACAGTTATGCTTACGTTATGAGTTCTCAGGTAATTTCTTCTTTTTATCCCCTCTTTTATTACTTTAAAGAGACAAAAAAAAAAAAAAACCAGTGAAACAGAGTTTCAAAACAGGTTAGTGGACAGGAAACACATTTTACTCAAAAGGAAATAAATAGACTGAAAGTCAAAGGACGGAAAACAATTCTCCACGCAGCAGGAAACCAGAAAAAAGCAGGTGTAGCTATTATGTTTGCAGACGATGTAAACTTCAACCCGAGAACAATCAAAAGCGATAAAGATGGTCACTACACACTTGTTAGAGGAAAACTGCCAGAGGATGAGAAAACAATCCTAAACATGTATGCACCAAATATTGGAGCACCAAGCTACATAAGACAAATCTTAACAGACATGAAAACCCATATAATTAATAACACTATTGTAATAGGGGACATAAACACCCCTTTGACACAGAGAGACAGGTCAACTGGGATAAAAAATCAGCAAAGAAATAATAGATCTGAACCAAAGCTGTGAACAAATGGACTTAGTAGATGTATACTGAGTGTTCCACCCCACATCAGAGTACCCATTTTTCTCAGCTACACATGGGACTTTCTCTAAAATAGACCACATTCTAGCCCATAGAGCGTACCTACCTAAATGCAAAAGGATTGAAATTCTCCCATGCATATTGTCTGACCACAGTGCAGTGAAATTGGAAATTAATGACAAAAGGAATTCCAAAAACTCCATAAACACTTGGGAATTCAACAACAACCTCCTGAACAACCAATGGGTCACAGAAGAAATTCAAGAAGAATTTTAAAAATACCCACAAACAAATGAAAATGTAGATACCATTTACCAGAACCTGTGGGATGTAATGAAAGCAGTCCTCAGAGGAAGGTTTATAGTGGTGAACTCACACATAAGCAAAACAGAGAGAACTAATAAATGGCCTAACGCTGCACCTCAAACTTTTAGAAAAAGAAGAGGAAGTCAAGCCCAAAGCCAAATGAAGGGAGGAGAGTATAAAGATCAGGGCAGAAATTAATGCAATTGGAACAAAGAAATCCCTACAAAAATAAAGGAATCAAAGAGTTTGTTCTTTGAAAGAATGAATAAAATTGAAAAATCCATAGCCAACCTTATCAAAAAAAGAAACAACTCAAATTCATGCAATAAGGAATGAAAAGGATGAAGTTACTACAGATCTACAGAAATTCAGAAGATCGTTAATTCTTACTTGGAAAATCTTTACTCCCATAAGATAGAAAATTCAGAAGAAATAGACAGATTCCTAGATAAGTATGAATTACCAAGGTTGAGTCAAGAAGATATAAAAATCCTGAACAACACAATATCAGTTAATGAGATTGAAAATGTGACTAAAACTTACCAACAAAGACAAACCCAGGCCCTGATGGATTAACAGCAGAATTTTACAAGAAATTCAGAGAAGATTAATACCAACACTCCTTAAACTCTTCAATGAAATTGAAAAGGAAGTAATTCTCCCTAATTCATTTTAGGAGGCAAGCATTATACTGATACCCAAACCAGAGAAAGACCCAACCAAGAAAGAGAAGTACAGACCAATCTCCCCAATGAACATAGATGCAAAGACACTCACTAAAATACTAGCAAATAGAATGCAGGAAATCACCAAGAAAATCATACACCCATGACCAAGTCGGATTCATTCCAGGAATGCAGGGATGATTCAATATTCACAAATCAATTAATGTTATATACCACATCAATAGAGCCAAAGACAAAAACCATATGATCATCTCAATAGTTGCAGAAAAACCTTTTGACAAAGTCCAACATGCATTCAAGATTAAAAACTCTACAGAAAATAGGAATAGATGATCTTTTCCTCAACCTGATGAAAGCCACCTATGACAAACCAACAAGCAACATCATACTAAATAGACAAAAACTGAAAGCTTTTACTTTAAAATCAGGAACAAGACAAGGATGTCCACTGCTACCACTCATGTTCATCATAGTTCTGGAAACATTAGCCAGAGCAATTAGGTAAGAAAGAGAAATAAAAGGAATAAGGATAGGAAAGGAAGATGTAAAACTAGCACTATTTGCAGATGACATGATACTTTACAGGGAAGACCCCAAAAACTCCACAAGAAGACTCTTTGAATTAATCAACAAATTCAGCAGTATAGCTGGATACAAAGTCAATACCCCAAAATCAACAGCATTCCTATACACGAACAACAAACAGACTGAGAGAGAAATTAAGGAAACCATACCTTTCACAATAGCATCCAAGAAACTGAAATACTTAGGAATCAATCTAACAAAAAAAGTAAAAGATCTATTCAGTGAAAACTATAGTACTCTGAAAAGAGAAATCAAAGAGGACTTCAATAAATGGAAAAATATTCCTTGCTCATGGATAGGCAGAACCATCATTGTGAAAATGGCCATCCTATCAAAACTGTTGTATAGATTCAATGCAATTCCCATTAAACTACCATTAGCACACCTCACAGATCTAGAAAAAACATTCCTTAAATTCATCTGGATCCAGAAGAGACCCAGAACAGCAAAAGCGGTCCTGGGCCACAGGGACAAATCAGGTGGAATTACAGTCCCTGACCTGAAATTATACTACAAAACTATTGTAATAAAATCAACATGGTACTGGCTAAAAAACAGACCAGAAGGTCAATGGAACAGACTGGAAGACACAGACACAACCACAAGCACACTCAGCCACCAAATCTTTGACAAAGGGGCCAAACAAGCTCACTGGAAGAAAGATAGCCTCTTTAATAAATGGTGCTGGAGAAATTGGTTTGCCACCTGCCAAAGACTGAAAATAGACCCAAGTCTGTCACTATGCACCAAACTCAAGTCAAAATGGATCACAGATCTCAATATTAAAACAGAAACACTAAATCTATTGGAATAGAAAGTAAGTGAAAACCTTGAAGACATAGGAGTTTGCAGAGAATTCATGAACAAAAACCAAACTGTCCGTGAAATACTTCAAAGAATCAACAACTGGGATCTCATCCTACTGAAAAGTTTCTGCATATCTAAAGAAATTACCAGCAGAGTAAAAAGAAAACCCTCAAATTGGGAAAAAATTTTAGCTCACTGTCTCTTGGACAAAGAGCTTTATCTAGAACATATAAAGAATTAAAAATCATTAGCCCCTCCAAATTCAAAGACCCAATCCAAAAACAGGCAGCTGAGATGAATACATACTTCTCAGATAAAGAAATACAAATGGCAAATAAATACATGAAAAAATGTTCAGCATCATTAGTGATTTGAGAAATGCAAATCAAAACAAAACAGATTTCACCTCACCCCAGTAGGAATGGCTACCATTAAGAAATCAACCAATAGCAAATGCTGGCGAGGCTGTGGAAAAACAGAAACTCTTCTCCGCTGCTGGTGGGACTGCAGACTGTTGAAAGCACTGTGGAAATCAGTGTGGAGACTCCTCAGCAAACTAGCTCTAGAGGTCCCATTCAACCCAGCTATTCTTCTGGATATTTTCCCAGAAGATCTGACAACATCATATCACAGTGGTATATGTGCACCCATGTTCATAGTGGCACAATTTGTAATTGCTAAATTGTGGAACCAACCCAAATGTCCATCCACTGAGGATTGGATAAAAAATTGTGGTACTTTTATATAATGGAATGTTACTCAATATAAAGAAAGATAAACTCAAGGCCTTTATAGGTAAATGGTCACAAGTAGAGCCCATACTCATAAGTGACATGAACAAGACCTCCATGTGTAAGCAATGTATTGTCTCACTAGTGTAAGAACCTGAAAGAGTGAATAAAACTAGGAGGTATGATAGACATTGTGAAATAAAAGAAAATGCTCAAAAATAAGGGGCAACTGGGGTGAAGGAGAAGGGAAAGAAGAGGAAACCATGTATGTGTGTCTATACAGAATAGCTAACAGTTGTACTACTGTCTTCTATTGCTTTACTGAAAGAACAGTTACTGATTACTGGTTTGATCACTATTGCATGTCTCTATTGGTTTTCCTGAGAAACCACTTTGAAGATGTCAATGCGTAATACAACAACCATTGTTAATTTCCTACTACTTTGTCTGTAACTCTGTAATGTTTGTATTGTTCTTATGCTATTTTGTCAATGGATGTCTGTTTGTTAATATGTTTTCTTCTTTTATTTTTTTTAAAAAGCAGACTAGTGGGAGAGCTACAATAATTAATACATTGCATATTGCTCTGTTCTCTATATCCAGAATCCAGACTCTAGAATCTATAGCCTTTCCTTTACAGAATAGGGGCATGGTTTCAGATTGCTTTCCTTTTTTAAAATTTATTTTTTTTACAGAGACTACCTCCTTTCAAGTTTTCAGCTTTATGGAAGCATATCAATAATAATTTTTGTTGACCCTATTTCTTGCTCCATATTAAAATAAAAAGCTCCAAACCTCCAGAATGTGCTTGATTATTTTTTCTGCATTTTAGCTTTTGAGTTGTATTTGCTTCTGAAGAATTTCTTTGTTTTCTAAGCTCTGCTTCTAAAATGGTTTAAAATGTTTTATTAAAAAACTTTAGGTATACTGAACAGCATATTGATGGATTATAAATCTAGAAATTTAAGAGTTTTATGTAGTCAGTCCTGTTAAATTTTCTTTTATAAATTTTATTCTTTGAGTTAAGCTTAGGAAATCCTTTAAGGGGCTGGGGATATAGCTCAGTGGAATAAGCACTTGCCTAGCAAGTGCAGGGTCCTGAGTTCGATCCCCAGTACCGCAAAAAAAAAAAAAAAAAAAAGGAAATCCTTTAAGACTGTTCACATGTTTACATATATTTTATAATTTTATGTTTTCATGTTTTAAATGTTTAACTATTTATGTCATTTGGAATTTATCTTGATAAAACTTGAGAAGTAGGAATTTAATTTTATTTCTTTCTTCAGATAGTTAATTTAGTTAATTTATTGTCCTGATTACCAAGTAGTTTGTCAAAAAATAAAAATATAAAATAATAAAGGCTATCACACTTACCAGTGTATTGTGTTAACATATTGTAAGCATACATGTTAGTTGCATAATATGAAAAGCCAATTATGAAAATGATTAGCTTTATGTTTTTTAATGTTCCTTAACGTATTTTTATTGTTTGAAAACAATAGACTTTCCATTCCTTGGTTGTATTTACTTACAGCTGGTATAAAATATATCTTTTATTCTCAACAATTCCCATGATATTATAAAACGGGGCATTAAATAGACTTTTAAGAGTTAAAAAGTTTTGTTGGCCTCGTGTATATACTCTATTTTTCTAAAATAAGGATCTCTCTGGGTGTGGTGAGGCATGTCTGTAATCCCAGCACTTGGGAGGCTGAGGCAGGAGAATTGTTGTGAATTCAAGACCAGCCTGGGCTACAAAGTAAGCTCAAGGTCAGTCTGAATGTCATAGCAAGATCCTATCTCAAAAAGACAAAAACAAACAAACAAAAAACAAAAAAGAATCTTGAGTATATTGAATTTCTCTCTCTGATACAATTGTTGAGGGCCTACTACAGAATTAGAAACATACACATGGGGCCAGGGATATAGCTCTGTGGCACAAGTGCCTGCCTGGCAAGTGCAAGGTCCAGAGTTCAATTTGCATACTAAAAAAAAAAAGGAAACATACATATATTTATTTGGAAGGGGAATATTGGACTCTCTTACTTCTCAAGGGATGGAAGTTTTGAGGATGGAGAGAGGGTCATGTGGATAACCCAAATGGAAGATTATAAGGCTCTTCTTCATAAGTTAACTTTGGGCTTTCTAATTAAGCTTCCTTTTTGTTTATGGAATTATTTTCATACAAACTAGAAATTCTGTGTACTAAGAAATAGAACTAAAGTTCAATTGAATCTTGTAGCTTACATGGCCACAGACCTATGTGGGAATATCATGGGTTTTGCATCTTGGGAATAATTTCCATCATTCATTAATTATTTCTTGACCTGTTGTAATTCTACACCAGGCATTGTGTTGGCTAAAAAAGAGATTTCAATCTTCATTTACTTATAATGTGGGAAAATAGTAAGTTGCGTTAATAGAATATGTGAATTACTACTTACATTTAAAAGTTCCCCAAACTAGAAGTATATTTAAAACTAAAAGTGTATGGTCTTTGTGGTACTTTGGGATTTTATCGTGCTTTTTACTCATAGACATGGCTGTTACTGCTGAGGCCTGCAGCTGCAGATGCGTTAGGTGATAGGGGGTAGACTGAGTCGGGAGTGCTTTTAGGGGTACGCTGGAAGTTATATGACAGGCTACATTTCTGGAAATTTGTTTACTGGTTATTTTTCCTCACCAAGCAGTAGTTGTGTGACATGTTCCCTACACCCACCATATGCAGCAGTGTTAGGAGTGAGTAGTACTCAGTACGTAGCTGTGAGTTAACAGAAAGAGGGTGCAGGAAAACACCACCTTCTAACCTTGGCTGGTTATATTCTAGATAAATTGTGGTTTATTGTAGAGAGAAAAACAGGAACTTGTGGAATCTAGGAAAGGTATGGGAAGAGGAGTCTGTGTAGCAGGTCAGGAAACCTGAACTTCTTGTCAAGTGTTCTAAATGTCTTCCCTGTTCAGCATTATAAGGTGCTTAACTGTCATTCATTTTAGTTTGTTTTTACAACTAAAATGAGTTTTAGTTGAGTTTAAATTTGGGGTGATTTATTGACTAGTACTTTTTTATTTCACATTAGGCTTTTAAAAAGGTAATTTGCATTTTGTTTTACAACAGCTGCCCAAAATATTCTTGAAAAAGGAGCACTGTGTTCACCTTTAATACTTAAAAATTGCTTGGAGGCAGTTCAATGAAGCGTGAGTGTGTGTTTGCAAGAAAGTAACACATAACCAGAGTGAGGAGCCTCTGTTCTCAGAGGCTTATTGCATATCATTTATGCTCGGAAAAACAGAGTGAATTTATTTATTTTAAAGCCAAAAACTTTGGCCCACGAGTTAAAAGGAGTTGGTGGGCCAATAAAGTAGAAATAGCAGCGAACTAAGATTTTAACCAGGATGATATCTAACTTTACACTGCTTTGTCACAGAGTATGTTGAAACAGTTTGAAATAATTTTCTAGTGTCAGAAGCACAGTTGGGATGTTATCTCTAATCATGGCCAAATTATCTGACTAACCCAGGTCCTGAAGCCCACCCTGGAGGTAAAGGACCACTGTCTTTTTAAGTTTAAACTCTCCCAAACTTGTCTGTACAGCTCCGCGACACCCAGGAATTGCTCATTTTTCATCTGCTTCCTGCTGCTTTGTGGTTGGATTATGTGGGTGAAAGGAAAGAAGTCAGCAAAGTGGTGTTTTAGGAATTAGCGATGAAAAGACTATTTTACTTTAAAAATGTTGCTTTTAAATTAGAGACAATACAGGATAATTTAGTTAGACATGAAGAAATCATGATTGACCTCTTATGTGTCTATATTTTGTTGATTAACCCCCAGAGATTCTCTCTCTCGTTTTCTATTTTCTCTAGAGAAGCAGATGGCCTGCATGCCGCTCTCTTCCAGGCCGTGGTACAGGCCGCCCTCTTTCCTAGACCACTTCTTAATTATCTTTTAGAAAAACGTGGATGACAATATCTTCCTCTTTATTATCCTTTAAACTGAGATTTCCTCTCCCTTCTCAGCTGAATGTAGTAACATTCAGTAACTTGTTTAATGAGCAACTTCGGGTCAAGCAAGAGCCTCTCCCATTCTGCCGGTCATTCTACAGCCATAAATGTACCTAAGAAACCATAATAGAGAACATGCGACTCACACATTTGGTTGTATTATTTCATTTATTTATTCATTCTTTTATTTTAGACTCTGAGTTTGACTACGGAGATACTGCCTTTTTTTTTTTTGCTTTGTTTGAGACAGGATCTCGCTGTGCAGTTCAGGCTGGCCTTGAGCTCACTTTGTAGCCCAGGTTGGTCTCAAATTCGCAGCCACCCTCCTGCCTCAGCCTCTCGAGTGCTGGGATTACAGGTGTGCGCCACCACGCCAAAGAGATGTTGCCATTGATAAAATGGCCTTTCATAACTCAGCAGCTTTCTTTGTCTATGATGTTGTGCCCCATATGCTGCAGCACAGTGGTGGCAAACATACGGCACGCACGTTGTTTCTCTTTTAAAGCCAAAGATATTAATATATGAGTTAGTTCTTCTAAACTAAAAACTCAGCGTCCCGGTTTTACTTGCAGAGTTGGCGCTTTGTGATGAATCAGCGGACTTGGGGCTACAGCTTAAGAGACACGTCTCTAACGGTGTCACCATCACTGCTCAGGCACAAACACTTAAGGTTTTAAATGGCAGTGGAAGATTAATGCCAAAAATAAACAGTATAAGTCAGAAATAACTTAAGAGCTTCCAGTAGGGGCTAAGCACTGGAAGAGGGATTTGATTTAATAGTGGAGTTACGTTTTATTAAGGAATGAGGTGCTAAAGTTGATACATAGTATAAAATTATGTGAAGTCAATATCCTTGATAATCTTTTAACTTATTCGTAAATTCAGTATATAAAATCAGAAATATGTGGTGCATTGGATACTGATGCATATTCTCTCTTTTCTAGCAATTTCTGTACAGCTAATGTTTTCCTTACTGAAACAGATCACTGAAGAAATTGGCTTGAGTTTATCTTTAAACCAGACAATCAGCCTGTGCACCAGGGGCTCTCTGTGAGGGGCTCATGGGAGATGAGTGCTCTTTCTGTGGAAGAGTGGGCAGAACTGCCTGCTCAGTGAAACTTTTTCCTTCCACCCGTCCATTAAGCCTGCAGCGGCAAGGTCACATAAACTAGGTGTGTACCCGCTGTATTCCACTGTATGTAAATTACATATATCCTTACCTTCTCTTTCCTGTCTGTCCACGGATAATGAATGTTCACTGGTTTTTATTTGGCTGGATTTGGCATTTGTGTAGCATACGTAGCATGTTACTTTTCCGTACTTTTTAATAAGATGAAAGCTCTCTTATTTGGGACATTTGTATTTTCCTGTCATCTGCCTGTATTCTATTCTCCTTGTCATCCTTATAGCTTTGTGAGCGGAAATAGATCATACGTCTGTTCTAAAACTAAAACCACCATCTGTCTTAGGATCACCCCTTCTCACATCTTCTAGAACTCCATTACCCAAAGGATTTAACAGCTAGCAAATATTTACAGAGCACCAAGTAAGATGCAAAAGAATTAGACTAAGCTTTGGAGAAGAAACTGTGAAGGGCATCAAAAGGGAAAACAGAGACATTCAGCAGCTCAAAGTCTGTGAGACAGAAGGCGGACGCTGTGCCCACTCAGAGCAGGAGATGCTCAAGGCCTTAGAATGTCCGGGGAGAGGCCTGGGATTAAACCAGGCCTGAAATGCTGGGTAGGATTCACATACAGAGGGTGGAGTGAGTTCTTAATCAAATTCATCCAGACCAAGAAAAATGCATAACACCTGGTATTAGTCTTCTGTGAGCTCATGGTCTAGTGATGGAGACAGATTAAAAGATAGTTTGCAATGTAATGGGTTAAATGTGCAAATACGGGGGTTTGAATAAGGTCCTGACGGGGCACAGAGCATGGAGTTAACCTGCTGGATTCTGAAGGGATGTGAGGATGGATAGGTCATTTAAGAGTAGGTAAAGTTTTGCAAGGGCATAGAAAGAAGAAGGGGCACTTAGAAAGCATTCTTCTCAGAGAAGGATCTAGAAAAAGCAAGACGCCTACCATGACAGTGACAAAGGGCTGGGGGCAAGGGGTATGGCATGTGTGTGGAAGTAGATCGGGAGCTGTCTATTCTGACTAAGGGGGCGTCTCACATTTCATCTTGTAGGAAATGAGAGCCAAAGAGATCTAGAAGCCACAGCATAATGTTATTGGGTCTGTTTACTTACAAGGAAACATTGAAGTCTGGTAGCAAGGAGAGCAGCTGAGAAACTGGAAGCGACACAAGGGTAAGACTTGTGTAATTCCCCTTGGTGTGCTCAACAGTGAGCAAATAACAGGTGGTCTATTTTACTAAATTGAAGATTTTGTTGCCTGAATAGTCTCAGGAAAGGGTGAGTACTGCAACTAGGGCCTTGGCATGGGGGGTGGGAAATGAGTTCACGTTTGAGTTAAGTTTGTGCCTCTATTGTCTGATCCCGCGTAATGTGAGGTGATTAGGAAGAAGAGAAAGTTTAAGATAATGCCAGTGCTTCGAACATGGGAGATCAGATGGATTTGTCACAAATTACGGTAGAAAGCAGAATGCACATGAGGCCCTGTTGCCTGTGGGTTCTCCTTTGAAAGTGGCTGTTCCAAGTGGGAAGGACTTCCACAGATATCATGTCCAGCGAACAGCTGGGAAGATGGGTCTGGAGGGAGCGCTGAGGGTGGGGGTAGATTTTGGAGTCATAAGTGGAGTAGATTCATTGGGAGTAGATGAGATGGCACTGGAATGGCCACTCTGCTAGGAATAGATGGTGACTGTCCTGAGTTAAATAGTGTCACCTTCTAGGTCATATCTACTGAGAACCTAAAAATATTACCTCATTTGGAAAGAGTCTTTGCATTTGTAATTAGTTAAATTTAAAACAAGTCACACTGAATTAGGGTGGCTTCTAATCAAATGACTTGAGTCTTTCAAGAAGGAAAGAAACCCAGGCACACATGTATACCGTGGAGAAGGCTGTGTGAAGACAGATGCTGGAGGGATGGAGGTATATACTAAAGAACACCGAACATTGCCGGGAACTTCCAGGAGGAAAGAATAGGCAGAGAAATAGTCTCCCTGACAGGAGAGAGACAGAGAGAGAGAGAGAGACAGAGAGACAGAGAGACAGAGAGAGACAGAGAGAGAGAAACAGAGATAGAGTTCTTGCCAACCTTGACCGTACACTTCTAGCCTGTAGATGGGTGAGACAATGTATTTCAGTTTTCTTAAGTCACCTGGTCTGCTGTACTTGGCTTTGGCAGCCCTTGGGACTAGGGTTGGACCTTGGAACCGGACAATGAAGGGAAACAGAGGGGGAGGATGTGAGAAAGAAGCAGACAAGGACGAGTCCCGAGTCAGGGAAAAGCCAGCTGAGTGCATGTGTGGTGTGTCATCAGCATAGTTCGATTAGAAGAGATGATTCATGTCGAGGGACAGTTTAATGATAGAGTCTCAAAGTTCCTCGGGACCATTTGAGGTGCACTTGGTGCCAGATGCAGGCATTTGGATCTCAGATGGTGAGGAGGTCAGAGGATAGGGGGCTCTTGGGTATTTTCACATTTCAGTCTGCACCTCGCCTCTGAATTCACACTGGTCTCCCCTGTTTTGTAAAGGGTAAAACAAAGACCCAGCTTTTGCTGCCCTTTCTCTCCTTTTGCACCCACTTCCTATTTCCCCACGTCGGACCTTCTTAGATTTGGTTTCTCTTCTTCATGTTTTTGAGTAGCCAGTGCTTTTCTCGGTCTCTCCTTGTTTTCTGTAACCTCATGGCATATCTGACCTCTGCCTAGCACTACGTTTCCCTTCCTATGGACGCTTTGCTGTTGTATTGGGGTAGATTATATCTCTGTCACACCAGGGTTCATCTTTTTAGCTGCTGCATAATATGGAATAGATTTTTTCTTGACTATGATTTTCATGATTTCCTCTCCCCCTTAGACAATTTAAATTATTATTCATTGAATGAATTATGAGTTTAATTCAGTAAATATTAATTCTATCCAAATCTTTTCTTTACATCTAACTTCCCTCAGGCCTTATCTAATTTGGGTCAGTAATGCTGACCCTTATTTTGAATACAAGCCTGTTAAAAATTATTCTTACTTTATTTTAAATATTTCTTTAAGTATCTCATTGAAGAAAATTTGGAAAATACCGAAAAAGTAGAGGGAGAAAAAATTACTCATATTCCCCTTTATCTTTTTTATATGGAGAAACTTTAGTTTTATGAGAATAGTTACAAGTAAATGTTTTATATGTGTGAATATATGCTTATGTTCTTCTCTTTAATGTAATATAAATAGCTTCATGTTATTACTAATGTTCAGAAATATATCTCATAGCTGCATGGTATTCTGTTGAGAGGTTATATTATCTTTAAGAATTTTCTATTGTTTAGATGTTTTTCTGTTTTGCTGTTATAAATTGCATGACAATAAATATCTTTAAAAATGTTTAATAATAAATCCCTCAAAGTAGACTTTTTGTATCTAAAGCATAAACATTTACAATCTTAATGTATTTTATCAAGTTGCTTTGTTTGAAGTTCTACTAAGTTGTACATCAGCAATCTATAAAAAAGCTTAAATTTTCCACTCCTCAAATACATGAGTTTTTTTCTGCAAGAACATTAATAATGTGTCTTAGTAAATTGATCTACTATTTAGATATTTTTGATACATGCATATTAAGAACTTATAGCAAAAATTAGGTCAATGACAAGGTTCTGCCTTTTAGTAAGAAAAGCATCTTTATTCTTAGTTTCTTAATTTTAAGTAGAAGGAATAGCTTTTCTTCTTGCAAACAGGAGATTTACATATGCTTGTAGCAAGCATCTTCCCGGGAGCATGTACAGATAGACCATTTTCTGATGCGCCTGTTATCTCCTGACCAAATGAAGTGCTCATTTAGCAGAGGTTCTGTGAGAGGAGTGGGCACTACCCTAATGTAGGTAGGTGCAGCTTGTGGTGGGGAGGGTTGGCTCAGAATGGTAATTAGGTTCTTCCTGCTAGTTTATGTGGCATGTACTCAGTTGATGTGTCTGTGTTTGTACAGTCCTTTCAGAGGGACTGAGATGTGTTGTTTTACAGAAAACAATCTATGTATCACCAAGTCTGATTTCTGGAACCACTTTCTCATAACTTCCTGTGTTTTGGTTAGTGAGACTTGAATAAAAATTAGATAAAATATAGGTACCCGAGAACATATAATTGATTTGTTCCATATTCTGATCTTTTTGAAAAATCAAACCACTGCTGAGAACTTAATTTTTTAAAATGTTAAACATTGATGAAAGAAAGAATGGAAGAAAGGCTAGTTTTCCTGCCAGCCTTGTGGTCAGCAGCCGTGCTCTGGCCTGATTACTTAAGCCCATGTTTTTCCTAAATCAGTCATGAATCAGTAATTATCAAGTTTTGCAATTCTAGGCAATTCTCTTGAGATCAGCAAATGATTTGTAATGTTAAGTTGATGGCTTTTTAAAAATGAAATTATTTGAGTTCTCTTGATGGGTTTCCCTGAGTGCTGGGAAGGACCCTTGTTGATTTAATGGGACTCTGTCTGTGGAAGCTTTGTAGTTACCATTTTTGCATGGTCAAAGAGCACTCATTTGCTTTTTTCCCTCACAAAAATAAGAATGCTGCTGTTGTGTTGCGTCGGGGTGTCACTTCCATTTATTTGGCTTAACTGCTTATACCACAATTTAGTCCAAAACAAAGGAAGGCAAAGGAAAAAGAAGTCATAGATAAAAACTTAAGAATCAAGAGGTTTATTTTTTGCTTTATTTACAGAACACTTTATTCTTGTATAATTTGAGATGGTCTATTGATATCTTTTTTTTTTGTGGCATGAAATTTGCTTTATTTTTATTATTCTATAATGAGAAATGAAGCCAGTCTAGAAAGTCAGAATGATGGGAGAGAGGTATCTTTTTTTTATTTTAAAGAGAATAAAAAAACCAGTAACAAAATAACAACAACATAGACAAAACAAAACAAAGCAAAAACAATAGAAATGATACAGAGTTTCAAAACAGAATGATAGGAATTAGCAGTTGTTGTTGTATTAACATATTACCTTCAATGAAATTGCTCAGATTATCAGATGTAAGAATGCAATATTGATCAAACCATTAAAGAGAATAAAAAAACCTTTAGAAATAATACAGAGCTTCACCAACAAGATTGTAGGAATTCAACAACAGTTATTATATTGCACATTGTTGTCTTCAAATTAGTTGTTCAGATTATCAGATATAAGCATGCAAAATTGGTAAAAAAGTTAAGAATTAACTGTTCCTTTCAATAAAACATTAGACACCAGTAGTACAGTTATCCCAGCTATGCGCCTCTCTCTCTCAATATACGTATTTTCCCCCTTCCTTCTTTCTTTCTTTTTCTCCTTTTCCTCATCCCAGTTGTTCCTTCCTTTGAGCAATTTCTTTCCCTTTCATAATATCTATTGTACATTTGGGATTTAATTTACTCTTTCAGGTTCTTACACTAGGGAGACCATGTGATGTTTACACATGTGGGTCCAATTTATTTCACTTATGAGTATGGACTCTAGTTGCAAGTTTATCTTTCTTTATAGCTAAGTAGTACTTCATTATATAAGGATACCATATCTTTTTTATCCATTCTTCAGTTCATATGCATTTGGGTTGTTTTCAAGATTTAGCTAGCACAAATTGTGTGGCTATAAACATGGGTGCACATACCTCACAGTGGTATGTTTTTAATTCTTCTGAGAAAATAAGCAGAAGGGGAATAGCTGGGTTAAGTGGGAGCCCTCTAATCCCGGTTTTGTGAGGAATCTCCACACTGATTTCCACAGTGGTTTCACCAATCTATACTCTCACAAGCAGCAGAACAGTGTTCCTTTTCCTACACAGCCTCTCCAGCATTTGTTATTGATTAATTTTTTGATGATAGCCACTCTTTCTGGAGTGAGGTGGAATCTCAGTGTTGTTTTAATTTGCATTTCTCAAATGACTTAATGATGTTGAACATTTTTTCATGTATTTATTTGACATTTGTATTTCTTTATCTGGTGTATTTCTTCATCTGAGATGCCCATTTTTGAATTGGGTCTTTGAATTTGGGGGGCCTGATATTTTTTAATTCTTTATATGTTCTAGATAGGAGTCCTTTTTCTGAGGGGCAGTTGGATAAAATTTTTTCCCAATTTGTGGGTTTTCTTTTTACTCTGTTGGTGATTTCTTTTGATGTGCAGAAACTTTTCAATAAGATGAGATCCAAGTTGCTGATTCTTTGAAGTATTTCCTGTGCAGTTTCAATTTTGTTCATGAATTCTATTCCTATACCTATGTCCTCAAGATTTTTACTTTCTCTTCTAGTGGATTTAGTGCTTCTATTTTTATATTTAGATCTTTGATCCATTTTGACTTTCTTTTAATCTGTAGTGATAGACATAGATCTAGTTTTAGTCTTTGGCATGGGCATGTGGAGAGTCAGTTTTTCCAGCACTAATTATTAAAGAAGCCATCTTTCTTCCAGTGAACATGTTTGGCCACTTTGTCAAAGATAAGGTGGCTGGGTGTATTTATAGTTGTGTCTGTATCTTCTAATCGGTTCCCTTGATCTTTGGGTATTTTTTTGCCAGTGCTATGCTGATTTCATCGCAGTAGTTTTGTAGTATATTTTCAAGTCAGAGATTGTGATGCCTCCTGCCCTTCCTTTGTTGCCCAGGATTGCTTTTGATATTCTAGTCCTCTTCTGGTTCCAGATAAACATTAGGAATGTTTTCTTTAGATCTGTGAGGTATACTAATGGTATTTTAATTGGGATTGCATTGAATCCGTACAACAATTTTGGGAGTATGACCATTTTCACAATGTTGGTTCTTCTTATCCACAAGCAAGGAATATCTTCTCATTTTCTGAACTCCTCTTCGATCTCTTCTTTGAGAGTAATGTAATTTTCACTGTATAGATCTTTTACTTCCTTTGTTAGATTGATTTGTATTTCATTTTTTAAGATGCTGTTATGAAAGATGTCATTTCACTAAATTTCCCTCTCAGTTTGTTTGTTGTTTGTGTACAGAAATGCTATTGGTTTTTGAGTGTTGACTTTGTATCCAGCTACACTACTGAATTTGGTTATTAAATCTATAAGCTTTTTGCTGGAGTTTTTGGGATCTTCTATATAGAGAATCATGTCATCCGAGAATAATGATAATTGTACTTCTTCCTTTCTTGTCCTTGTTCCTCTTCTTTCTCTCTCTTGTCTAATTGCTCTGGCTAATATTTCCAGAACTATGGTGAATAGGAGTAGTGACAGTGGAAGATATCTGTTTTTTTTTTTTTCCTATAAAATGTTCTTTGTGCATTGAAGTTAAAGGTCATAGATTTGGAAGGGACTTGGTGAAAAATATTCTAATTCAGCCCTTTGCTCTTTGAAGTGCACAGGAGTTAAAGCAAAAACCTGTTTTAGTTACTGAGCTCAGAATTGATTGAGTAGGGATCTAAACGTGTGCTCTTGTTAATGTTTCAATAGATACTTATCTTCAGTGGGCTGTATTGTTTAGTTAGGTCTTTCTGTTGAAGTACCCTTTGTCTACTGACCATGGTCCCCTTTGAATACTCATGAATTTTTGCTTCTGAGTCTTTCTCCAGATACCCCAATTAACACCTTGGGAATTTCATCAAGGTAAAATTATATCTGGTAAAAATTATATCTTCCCATCCTTTGCTTCCTCACCATAATTCAGACTGGACTCTTGTACCCTATATGAACCTAGCCTATGGCTCATCTTCTGCACTGTGACAGTGTGGGTTCCCAGATCCTTCCATTATGCTATCAAGGGGGAAGCTGCAGAAATTCGCACAGTCCCATGACTGGAAGGGAGCCTACTGGTCATTGAATGCTTGCGTCATCCCTGCAAAATCATTGCCAAGTAATTATCTAGCCTGATGGGAAACTGATGACCTCCCAAGGCAATTCAGTACAGCTCCAGCTGGGGGAAATTCCTTCTCATACCTATTCAGTGTTGATGTGTTTCCTGTATTGAGTAAAACAGAATTCCTATTAATTAGCCTTCCCCAGAGGCCTTCCTGAGTTGACCTAATCTCATATACTTGAGAGGAAGGCTTATTTACATTTACAGAATTTGAGGGATACTGCCTAGTGAACCTCAGAATGCTGTTTTACCTCATCAACAGATCTATAGTGGACATTTCACATAAAACACTCGAATGAAGTAAACTGAGTTATTTTCTGAAGCAGCAGCAGTGGCTAGGAGTACAGCGCTTACTTACAGCATGCGCCATTCTTTGGCCCCTACTGCCTTGGACCCCTTCTCATTTCATATGCACAAGCCCTGCCCCGCAGCTAGCTGTTTAGCTCCTTAAGATGGGAACCTGTCTATCAACCCTTTGCAGGACCAGAGAGGACTCTACAAGAAAGTGAAAGCACAAGAATTGCTCCTTCTAATATTGCACTGCTTCTCCTCTCTGCCCCAGATGATGAGTGGTGAGAGTGGGAGTAGAGGGGGTGTGTGTGTGTGTGTGTGTGTGTGTGTGTGTGTGTTGGCATGAGCCACGAAGGGTCAACTCTATCTAACTGGGGATCTTAGTCTAATCTCCCAACACAAACAAGACTGGCCTACAAAAGCCTGTGGCATTTCTATCTCTGTAAAGTGCTGTAGTCATGCAGAGTAAGGCAGGGGTTAAGCGGACACTTGGGTGTTGGCCTGGCAACCTGACAGCCGCATACCAGGAACACCCTTCCCCACTCGTCTGCCCTTTCCTATTTCCTCATTCTTTGGGCCTGGGCAGAAACGTGTCTTTGCGGAGCCTTCCTGACCCACCCAGGCAGAGGAGGCACCTCTTCACTTCTGCTCTCTCTGCAGCGTGGGGAGTCTCTGTTTTCATGCATGCTGTGTTGCATATGTATTGTTTACTTCTACCACTATCTCCTTTGTTCTTCTGGGAATCACTGGAGTCTCGTTTCTCTTTGTTTTCCCTGTGCCCCGAACTGTACAATGTAGGGAGATGCTCGGTGAATATTTCAGAAGAAATTACTATTGAAACAGTCTCTTTCTGTATAGAGAGATGTATTCCCAAATGCCAGTGAGGCTATTTACAAACACAGTTTTGAAATGCTGTATGATTTTTGTTGAAGTTAGAGATTACTTGCGCTGTTTTGCGCGCTCTCAGAACTCTGCCACGGGAGGCATGACTAAAGAGCATGCTTTCAGTTAACCGCAGTGAGGGTCCCGGGGGCTGTGAAAGCCATGAGCTAGAGTAGGAACAAAATAAGGCCATCCCTGAGGATACAGAATCTTTGTAGGTGTCCCAAGAGAGTGCAGAATGTCGAGTAGAACGTGGTATCCACAGGGTAAGGTAACCGGGCAATGAAGTGAAGGAGAGTCATAAAAGTGGGGAGAAGAGCGGCAGAGCCTGGGGAGGAAGCCTTGCACTTTGACCTTCACATGTGTGGGCTCCCGAGAGATCCGAAGTCTGTCAGCAGGTAAGAGATGAATGTGCGAAGGGCGTACTGACTAAGGCCTCGCAAAGGCTGGGCTCCACGCCTAGGGAGAGCCTGTCACCATTCACTCATTCAGTGAATGTTTGTGGAATATCTACTGTGAAAAGGCTTCCAAGAGGAGGAGAACTCTTGATCCGATTATCTTCGGGGGGAAAAAAAGGAAGACATTCAGTTTCCAGTATTCGGCCATACACTTCCCGCCCAGACTAGCTACTGGGCTGTGATGTGGCTCCTACCTACGAAGACACAGCTCCTTTCAGTGGCTTTGGCTTCCAGACAGGATTTATCCTAGAGATCGGACGGAGTAGAGCTTCCAGCCAAATAAATTCAGAAAGTCTAGGCATTGTGGGCTTAAGAAAGGTGGGACAAACATTTCTTGAATAGTAGAACTCTATCCAGTCTAGGGCTTGCTTGCCATTAAACTATTGAAAATAGTTAACTGGCCTTATGAAATACAGAACCTACATAATTGAGAGCAGGCAGTACTTTATTAATACCTTGAACTTAAAAAATACACTTTCTGAAAGATTTTCACATCTCATTTCCACAGAATTCTTTCATAGTGGCAGGGATGGTGTTATACCCATTTTTTGGATGAGGATATTTAAGCACTATTGATTTAAATGGATGGTTTAACTCCTGGCTAGGCAGAACTCCAGGCTCCTTCTTGCTAGGTCATTTCTCTTTGTTTTATGCCCCTTCCTTGCTTATATGATGCGGGGACAGCTCTTGGAGGAGCACCGTCGCTGAATACATAGACCGGTAATGGTGCAGTGGCTGGGCCTGCACGTTGAAGAAAAGGCTTCCATCAATGAATGTGAGCTCATTCTTAAAGACGTTCACCTTAAGAACTATGCTTCAGTTCCGATTGTTATATATTGTAAAGAAGTCTCCTGAAGTGTACTAAAGTAAATTACCAATACTCCATTTTTGTGATTTTACTGTTGTTGAATTACTGAGTTCTTCCAGTGCACCTGGCACTACACTAAGCTCTGAGAAAACAGCCTTAAACAGACCAGGCAGTGTTTCTGTCATAGGGCTTTTGTTCTACTTGGGGACGGGGTGTTTGTGAGGCTTAATAAAGACCAAGAGTAAAAAACAGTATGTCAGATGTTGCTAAGTGCTAAGAGAAAAATGCAGCAAGGAATGAGAACAATATATGAAAGGGTGGGAAAGGATTCCGATTTTAAGTAGGATTCCAGTTAAAGAAAGCCCCCAGTGAACTTCACGGAAATAGATCTTTATGTCAATCTTCAAAAACTATCAAAAATAGTAAAAGTCCAAACTACTCTCCATAATTTTTAGTGAATGCATTTACCTACACCTAACATGCATATGTATGCATATGAAACCTAGCGTTTGGTTTTCAAATTAACTCTCAATGCTTTATGCACCCAAAAGATGAAGTAAATTAGACTTTACGTTTTTTCGAACTATGAAGATGTGGAATTTAGCTATTACTAATCTCTGATTTTTTTCTAAGACCTCCCACTGTTTAGCTCAGTGATAAAATTACACAATAAATTTTGACTTGAAAGATTTCAGGATATCACAAAAATGGGAATGACAAATGAAGGCAATGAGATGAGGCAAATTTTTGGCAAACCCCAAAGCATTGAAAATAAGCTTTATTAAGTGTAGTGGAATCAGATGATCATTACTGTTATTATTTTTATCTGGGGTCAAACATAATTAAAATAAAACATTTGCTGGGATTTCCAAATTACCCAAAAGATTTATTAGTCTCCAAAGATCTTTGTAGATGGTAATCCTGGCACAGAGTTCTAAAACAGAGGGCTGTCGAGATCTGGAAAGGAGTTGGAAAATAATTTGCTTAAAAACAAAACACAAGTCCCGGGAAACAACGTGAGAGAATGTTTCCTGACTTGCTGAGAACTCTGTGGAAAGGTGAATTTAGAGATTCGAGGGCACGCCGAGCCCCAGAACGCTCAATTTGTTATGGTGATTTAGATCTGCAGAGTTCCAGCCGGAAATGTTTTAGCTGCCCTCTTGTGGCCAAATGGGAGGTTTTGCCTCTTTTTGTCAATACAGGAAATGATATAATTCTTCCCCTCTTCATAAATACCTTCCCTGAGGTATTTATGAATTAAGAATAATAAAAAATTTCAAGTTTCAAATGAGCTGAAAAGACTTCTCCCTAAAGCAAGATCTTGCAGATCCATCAGTAACTTGCTTTTTAGTTAAAAACCCCAGACTATTTGTCAATTATGTTAAAATCGTAGCCTCTTCTATCCCATTACAGGGAAGTCATATGGTATTCTTGTGAGGTGATGGGCGTTGCAGATTTTAAAGATGAGGTACACCCGCAAGTCTATAAATACTTATTCTGGGGGGAGTCTTAGGGACTAACCGCAGACGCAGTTGTAGGAAATAATGACCGGAAGGGCTTTGATAGCGCCTAGCTGGATAATCAAAGCTAAGTTATTTAACCTGAGAGCTTAGACCGGCTTCTCCAGGATGTAAAATAAGATGGTTCAAACGCAACTCCTCGTAGCCTTTTTAGTCTAAAGCTTTAGAACTATGAATTGAATGGTAGGGTGTACTGCTTTGGTTTCTGGGACCTCTTTCCATTCTGGCTATGTTACTTTATAATTAGTGAATCAAAGAGCAAAATTAAGGATATTTTGTTGTGAAAGCTTTGAAAATTGCAAGGCTACCATGAAATTTGTAGAATTACCTTACTGGTCTTGTCATTTTTTTTTTCATTTCATTTACACAAGTACTCAATTTATTAAGTAACTGTTACATGCTGTGCATTATTTTAGGTGCTTCCAGTAAGACAATATTGCAGGAAATTTTTGTTTTCAAGCTGTTCATAGTTTTATTTATTTATTTACTTTTTGGTTATATCACATAGTTTTATCTTCATTGAAATTGGTCAGATTACCAGATGTAAGAATGCAAGATTAATCAAACCATTACACAGAATAAAAAAATGAAAGCAAAAAAAGTATAAACCATACAGAGTTTCACTAAACAAGATGATAGGAATTAAGCTGTGGCTGTTATATTGCATATTGCTGTCTTCAAATTAGTTGTTCAGATACTGTTCATAGTCTTAAAACATTTGAATTAAATCATTTGTATGTGGCCCCACACAGTTTGCTTATATGTTCACACGATTATTAAAATATTATGGGGGACTTAACTATCAATGTCCCCAAAGATCTTTGAAATAGGGTCATCTTGAAACTTAATAGAACCTCAAGGGAACTTTGGCAAGAGTCGGATCTGGTGTCAAAACCCTGAGATCAGTGAAATTGTGTCCTTCAATGAAGCTTCTAGTGAAAGAGGTGCTTGATCATGCATTGCTCATTCTAAAAACTCTTCCATGGGGTATTTTAAAGAAAATTCTAGTAGATCCTATATTTCATATTCATATTCATGGAATGATTCAAAAAGCAAGATTGTTTTTAAAATTATGTGTAAATTTCTTCACATTTTGATCAGGGTAAGATGATTTTTATTTGGTTTTGTTTCTCCTCAAGCCCTTGTGTGTACTTCAGGGTCTGAGCAGGGAAAGGCTCTTAACTTTGGTAACATTAATTGTTTTGGATGTGAGAAAATTTAAATTTCACGTTATAAAATGAAACAACTTCTTAGCTGTATAGATGTACACATGTATTCTATGATCAAGTCACAGAAGCTTGAGAAAGATAATTACCCCAGATTACAAGAAATCTTGGGAAGACTTCTTGTGAACAAAGTTCTTTTTCCATTGCCTTGGTATTTTCAGAATATCTGACACACCATTTACTATATGTGGCTTTGCTGTAAGTTAGAGTTGGTCAGATGGAACGCTTGAACCCTTTTCAGCTTGGCAATGTGAAGAGTTTGGAGTTCAGTGATTTATCTTGAGGGCGGTGTTTGGGGAATAACAAAATATTTCAGAATCATTAAGGGTAGTCCAAAAGGGAATTAGGGAGTGGTTGAAATGCTTTGTGTACTTCTAAGAAGGCAGAATGGGAGAGATTAGAGAGGCAAATGGTTTAAAAATTTCACTTCAAGATTTATAAACATAAACAGCATCACTGCAGGTTCATAATAAAATGAAATAATAATAAAATAAGAATGGGTAAAAAGATGACGGGTTCATCTGGTTTCAGTTTGATAAAACTAAGAAGGTAAAACAATAAAAACAGTCACATGTTACAAAGGCAGGCCATTAATGAGTGATATCAGAGTTCTCTCTGGCCTACAATATATCTATTAGGAAAGCTTTTATTTTTTTTTTATTAGGAAAGCTTTTAAATACAGGATATGTGATATTATTTTAGTGCAAATAGTGACACCGCAGGTTACTTCTCTTAGCAGATTATCATATAGAGAGGATTTAAGGGATGCAGTGTGGAGTCTTGGGAAGAACCCAGAGCTAGAACTGGATCCATAGTATGGTGGATTAGTTACTTGTTAGCTGTGTGGTCTTAGAACTCTTTAGTTTGTTTCCTTACTTGTGAATTGGATCATTTTTCCCTAACTGGCTTGTCTAATGAGAAGCCCCCATGCCTCCTCTTGCCGCAGTTCCCAGGTCTCTAGGGGGATTTTGCTGGATACCCGGCTGGTCTTTAGGACTGTGGCAATCAGTGAGGCCTGAAGAGCGAAAGGAGGAAAATGTTTAGGTGTATTATTTGCATTAAGCATTACGTGGAAATTTAGAACCACTCTTCCACCCATGCCAAACGAAGACGGTGCTTTTAACATTGCCCATAAATGGCTCTGTGCCTCATAATCTATAAGGAAGTTTTCAGTTTTGAATTTTTGTTCTAAGTGGGTGAGAGGGTCTACAATTTCTGTGCAACTGGTTCAAAGGCCTATCCAGGCCTTTTCTGTTATGACTGTGGTTTGAAATTTGTTGTTGACTATTTTCCATGAAGACCTTTTTCTATATTTACTTATTCTTTTATGTCATTCAAACATTGACCTAGGGTGATTTGTTGGAATTTGCTGCCTGCTAGCATCTCTTTCATAAGAGAATTCACGGGAAATTGCCTGGTAACTGAATCTACTTGGGCCTTGACTAAGGGGAGGTGTGTTACTCATCTCACTGTCCCTGCCAGGCAAGACTCAGCCCTTTGGGGGCAGCACTGGGTCTTTTCTGTACCTGAAGATTCCAGCATAGTCAGTGAGTTTTAAGTGCTTTCAGAGGAGGGAGACACCATAAGCAGCACTCACAGTTTTGGAAGTGTCTGTATGTGACCTGGCACAATATGTCTCCATGCCAGGAATTGCCCTTAAATTAGTGCACTCTCAGTTCCCACAGCATTACAAAACTTTGCCTCCCTAATAGTGCTTCTTAGGTCATCCATGAATATAATCAAAATGGAGAGATGTGTATAAGGGAAAGAGGGGAGAGAGGGAGAGTGGAATGATCGTGGAAAATATGTCTGTAGAAATACATAGAGAAGGGCTGTGAAGGCAAAAAAACACCGGGCACACTTTCTGTTGGGTGCGCAAAATCATCTCTGGCTCAGATGCGTTTCCCAAATCAGGACCGAATCACAAAGGACAAGCAGCAGCTTCTCTGGAAGCCCTTTCAACATGTAAGGCTTTGTGGAAAATAGCTTTTGCTTTTGGTAGGTGGAATCAAAGAGAATGGAAGTTTCTGAAAAGAGTATTTGCTGTGGTAAATCATACATAGTCTTTCTCAACTACAGCTTCTGTCACATTTGTCTACAATGGAAGCAGAAAAGCGTGGAAGTCTTTCTCTTGGCTGGTGAAGTACTTTAGTGTTCTAATTCCTCTTCCTCTGAGAAGCTTGAATACACACACAACTTGCTAGTCCTTGCCTAAAGTGTGTTAAGAGTCAGTAAAATGATCAAAATGTGAGTGATTAATAGGTCTTTTCTTTTTTTTTTGAGACAGGGTCTTGCTATGCAGTTTGGGCTGGCCTTGAACTCGCAATGATCCTCCTACCTCAGCCTCCCGAGTGCTGGGATTACAAGCATATGCCACCACGCCTTGCAATAGGTCTGTTTTGAAGAAGCCAGTGGGAAGCAAACTGGCAAACACAACTGTAGTTCCCATTCTGTCCATTTATTATTTTACTTTCTGTCTCCCCCTAGACTGAGGGGCTGTCAGGGGCACTGAGTGACCTCCTTGCTGTCCCCTCACTCTCTCCGCTCTGAGTGCCAGCTGTCCGAAGGCTGCACTGCGTCTCTGCTGGTGCTAGCCAGGCTCACAGATGGAGCCCTGGAGCTAATGCAGACGCACAGTGACGTGAGCTCATGCATCCAGAGCCAAGGGTCACTGTCTGTACGAATGAGCAGCAAGTACTCTATCAGGCCTACCACACAGCCCTTGGCTCCCAGACTGAAGGAGCTCTGGCAAGTTATTTAGCTTCTTCAATTCTCAATCCCACATCTGTGTAATGGGAATAATCCTAAAATCTACCTCATGTTAGTGTAATGATAAAATGAGTTTATCATGTGTAAATGGCACATATTCATTAATAATAAAATATTTTAGAGGTGACATTAATCATAAGAATAGGTAACTTTTTGCATTGAAAATAACTCATTTCTTTTTTTTTTTTGCAGTACTGGGGATCGAACTCAGGACCCTGCGCTTGCTAGGCAAGCGCTTATTCCACTGAGCTATATCCCCAGCCCCTGAAAATAATTCATTTCAAAGTGAGTTTTTACCTTGTGAGTTATTTGAAAAGGGCCTTGGTGTGAGATCTTGTACCTTCATTCACCACTCTCCAAAAATTCAAAATATGTATCTCTATTTCTGAATAGAAATATATTTCTATTATAGGCCCACTTTTATCTTTTTCTGTAAAATGCCGAGACTTAATAAAATATGTAATATGGTCCTGTTGCTGGGGATGGTACAGTTGATGTGGTAACTACTTGTAGAGAAAGTAGTGATCCATTCAATGAATTAAAGATGAATTTAAAAATAAAACAGAGTGTTAAAATTCACCTGTTAGGGAAGTAACTTTGTTTCATATTTACTATTTACATGTACTAGATTGCTTATCTTCAATAAATGGAATACAAAATTGTTAAGTCAAAATAAAAATTTCATAAAGCTTTATTTTTAATTCATACTACAAGTTTTTTTTTTTTTTTTTTTGATCAGTGGAAGCACCGTTATTAACTCTAAGGGACCATCCTTGGACAGTTCCCTGAATTACATTGTCATGGAAGGAAAATTATCAGCATTCTACTGGCAAAGCAGAATTCAGAACTGTGTTTTTCAATTGTACTTTATTTAAAACAGATTTCATCCCCAACATTTTCCCTTGATAAAGTCAGACCAGGACAGTATAAAAGGCCATAAAACCAGACATACGCTTGAATCCTGGATATACCATTTGTTACTGAGTTTTGGATACATTAGTTAGTTCACCGATTTATGGGACTAATGAGTGTTTCTCAAATGCTCGCCTGTGTCGGAATTGCTGAGGAAGTACGGTGAAACAGACCACGGACACCGCCAGAGTCTGACTCAGTCTGTCTGTTGTTTGACCCAAGAATTTGCATTTAGAGTGAGCTCCTAGGTGATGATGATGCTGACTTGGGGGTCTCACTCATTCATAGGTTAAATTATGAATGGGTAAAACAGGTTCAGATGGTAGGTTGTGAACAGCTGTTTAACTATGTGTGGCTGAGTTTCTATAACTATTGATGGGAAAAAATAGGAAAAGCCTTGGATGATGTTTTGGGAAGTTTAGAGATATTATGAAGAAGTTCCTAGGATTTAATGGCAATCAATAAATAGATGCTTTTCTGTGAAGTCGGATGGCTCAGGATTCAAGTCAAAGCTCTGTTGATTGCTGGTTGAATGATACATTGTACATTCCTAAAATTTAAAACATCATTTCTTTGTACAGGAGATACTATGGAATGAATTGTGTTCTTTTTGCCAAATTTATGTAAAAATCTTAGCCTCTAGTTAATATTTGGAGATGCGGAACTAATTAGAGATGGATGAAGTCAGGAGGAGTTAGTGCCCTTATGAGCAGAGACCATGCAAGGCCCCTCCGCATGCTTGGAGGTGGCCACGTGCAGGTCAAAGAAGGTCCTCATCAATAATGGCTCAAACTAGACCTTTGGCTCAGAATTTTCAATTTCCAATGGTGAGAAATAGGGCCTTGTTGTTTAAGCTACCCTGTCTATGATATTTTAACTACCTTGTAAATAAGAGATGAAACAAGACCCTGTATGTACAGCATTTAGAACAGAACTTGATAGGTGTAATAAGAGGTAGCTAATGAGTGTCAGTGTTATTATAAGGAAAATTATCACTCTGTCCTTTCTTCCTATTTTGGGGGACGATTTCTCCTCACATTAACTTCGCTAAGAACTCTGTATATGTGCATGGGATAAACATATGCAAGGCTAATTCAAGTCACTGCCTTTCTGTCTAGTTGTTTTAGATTAATTCCTATCCCTGCATCTCACTTTTGGACTCATATATAACTACATGAGAATAAAAAATACCATCAAACTTCTTCCTGGGTCCAGCATGTCCAAGAGACTAAGCTACCCTGAGTGGCTCATTTTTGAGAGAAATCACTGTTATCAGGTCCTGGTCAGTGGTCTCCTGGGCAGTATCTTGCACATATATTTTTCATTAAAGCAACTAAACAGTGGCAAATGTGAACATTTTCTGCTTGGTGCTAGGGGTACATTTTCTTCTGTAATTAGCCTGAGGTAGACAGTTTTGGAGGGAAGGTAAGGGAGATTTATTTATGAACTGGAAATTGGACTTAATGCTTCTAACACTGGGTTAAATTGCTTAAACTGGCAGAGGTGAAAATTTTCTCCTGATTATCCCTCTATCCCTAAAAGTTCCCAATTTTATAAGTAGATTCTCAAAGTCTTAAGTTTCCAAATTGTCAAACACCTAATTTTGTTTTAAAAGTCTTAAGATATTATAGAAATAATGGAAGCTTTTAAAGTAGAAAGAAAAAAGTGAAATCAGATGGCTTTATTTGAGCAACTATAATTTATTATGGTGAATACCATTATTGGAATCACCTAAACAAGCGAATGTACTGCCAGGGGGTCACTCTTAGTAGTTTTTATTTTTCTTTTAAAAAAGACATCATGTACAGCCGCTGTGGAAAAAGTCAGGCTGTTTCTTATAAAGTTAAACATACACGGGCCACATGACTCAGCAATCCCACTGGTATTTACCCAAGAGAAATGAAAACTAACATTCACCAAAAAAGTGGTACATAAATGTTTACAACAGCTTTATTCAAAATTAACAAAACATGGAAATCGTTCAAATGTCCCTCAGTGGGTGAATGGATGAACAAATTTTGGTATGTCTGTGTACTGGACTCTGCCTCAGCAGTGCAAAGGGACGGACGATTGAAGTACGCAGCAGCTTGGATAAATCTCAAAGGCATTTGCTGAGTGCAAAGCAATATTACGAAGGTTATATGTCATTCTTGAAATGATAAAGCCAAAGGAACAGGACAGTGGTTTTTCAATACTTAAAAGCAGGGCTGGGGATATAGCTCAGTGGAATAAGCGCCTGCCTAGCAAGCGCAGGGTCCTGAGTTCGATCCCCAGTACCGCCAAAAAAAAAAAAAAAATAGAATTGCTTTGGCTATTCAATACTTAAAAGCAGGTGGGGCACTAAAAGGTCACAGCATCAGACATTTGGGGTTGATGTAACTGTTCTGTATCTGACTGCAGTGGTGGCTCCGTGACTATACATTTAGTAATACTCGTGGAGTCAACTGTGTTAATTTTAAATAGCAATTCTTTGGGGTTAGAGTTGTAGCTCAGCGGGAGGACACTTGCTTAGCATCCTAGAGGCCCTGGGTTTGGTCTTCTATACTGTCCCCCCCGGCAAAAGAACACCACCAATGAAAATCAAAAACAAAAACAAAATTTTAAAAATAATTTGTTTTAGGAGTGAATAGGAAAGACATAATGTCTCTTTCAAGACTTTTATGATGGTCCCAGTGTGGTTGGCAGTGACGCTTTAAGTGTGCTCAGCTGAACCTGCTATGGAATGTTTGCATAGGTAGAAAATGTCAGGAAGGGATTTACTTTTTATTGTTGGGTGGGTTCAGTTTTATCCAAGATTTAACATACAACAATCAAGAATCATAGAGCAATGCAATGAATTAACAATGCTCATGAATTGCTTTTCAAAATCTCTAATCCTCACCACTTATTAACTTTCTGATCTCCGCCGCACTTGAAGAATGAATCACATCTGGGTTCTGAGTCTCAGCAGCCTGAGCAGGGAAGCAGTCAGGTCAAAAGTAGGAGTTTACCTTCCCTTCACGGCCCATCAGTTATTCATATCCTACCATCTGAAACTAATTTGTTGTACACAATTTATTCCATAAAGTTGCTGGAATAAACAATACATGCAAAGCTCCTTAGATGTGTGTTCAGCAGGGACTTGCTTGGCTGTGTGTGATTTTTCAGCTCTCTCGGCACTTTCAGATGTGCCATCTAGCACTCAGATATCATTATTTATAAACAAGGATATTCATGTAGATGGTGGTTTGTTGACCAGGCCATGCGCACTGTCCCCTTTTCCAAGTTGCTCCCAAGGCCAGTTCAGTGGGTAGCGGGTAACAGACACGCCTGCTCTGTGCCTCTGGTCCAAATAAGCACAGCAAGATTAGAGATTGGCCAAATACGCAACAAGTTACAACACTGTGCTTTATCATTTGCCTCCCTGGAAATGAAAGTCACCGCAGGTGGTACATTTTCACTCGTGGTAGTTATTTGCCAGGTGTGACCAAATTTCACTCCTGCCCTAGTGGCAAAGCATTTCATAAGTTTCCCATTATAGTCTATGCTGGTAACAGTAACATAGTTTATATTCCAACTTGTGATCATTAACCCTGATTTATCAACTTCAGTGGATTAAGAAATGCTTAGGGCAGGGGATATAGCTCAGTGACACAAGCGCCTGCTTGAAGCACAAGGTCCTGAGTTCAGTTTCTGGAACCAAAAAAAAAAAAAAAATACCTAGTACAGGGGCTCCAATCCCTAAAGTGCTCCATGGCCAGTTAGCAATTGGGCTTCCCAGCAGGAGGTAAGCATCTGTCTTTACAGCTGCTCCCCATTGCTTGTGTTACTGTCTGAGATGTGTTCCTTTTCAGAACAGTGGAAGCATTAGATTCTTACAGGAGGGCAAGTCCTACTGTGAACTGGGCATGTGATGGCTCTAGGTTGCATGCTCCATGTGAGAAACTAATGCCTGATGATCTGAAGTAAGGCTGAGGCAGTAATGCTAGTGCTGGGGAGCAGTTGCAAATACAGATTAACATTAGCAGACAGGTTTGACTGCACAGGAATCATAAGTCAATGCTTGCAGACTCATTTAAATCGTATCAGCAAGTGACATGTGACAAGCTGCATAAAATGACAAGTGAATCAATCTACTTCAATTTTTCAGCCTCATCTGGTGGCATGTTTTAAGTCAGAATCTGATGCTTATTTTAGCCTGTGCATGGCTCATCCATTATTTTATTTACCACTTCCATCCATACCCCTTTCTGCATTATGCAATTGTCATTTTGTTTTGGTATATGCATGGACAGCAGCTGCCATAGCCGGATGGATTTTGGGTTTCACCACTGGGGGAAAAGAGGTCATTCTTGAGTGTGAGTCTACACAATAAATCATTCACAGAGAAACACTGGCTAGCTGCTAATGTCACTTGAACTTAACAGTAGTTTGCAGGATGTGATTAAAATTATGAACCACATTAATGTACATGCCCTTAGCTCATGTCTATACATATATCTTTGTGAGGAGATAGAGACAGAGTACACATGTCTTATACACAGACAGGAGGTGCCTTTCTAAAGGTAGAGTTTCTGAGTTACCAGAACCATTCCAGAGACTCTTTTAGAAAAAGTCACCATTGGCAGCACATTTCAGTGACACCAAATGGGTTGCAAAACTTTCTTACTCATGTGACATATTTAGCCTGATCAATGAATTCAACCTGTCATCTCATGGGAGAACAATTGTGTTTGAGTTGGTGGATAACATTATCAGAGATTTTGAAAGAGACCGAGCTTGTGCACGATTATCTAATTCGACATTCAAAAAAATTATGAGGGTTATTTTTCAAGTACAAAAGCTCTCCACACTGGGAAGGAATAGATCTCTGATCCACTTGTGAACAAGGCAGGCGAACTGACTTTGTCCACACTAGAAGATCAAGCGCTTGAAGTCGCAAATGTCAGAGGCCTTAACAGTATGTTTGAGATAACTTCAAATATCTGCACATTATGTATTAAAATTGAAGTGGAATATCCCAAGGTTACCACAGATCCACTGAAAAGTCTGCTTCCATTTCTCACTTTCTATCATTGTGAAGCACAATGGTCTGTGGTGGCAGTTACCAAAATGAGATTACAGAGTAGGTGGAACATAAACAACACACTCCAGTGTCACTTCCTCTCATCGTCTCCAGAGACAGCCATCTTACTGCAGGAAAACAAGCTCAGGGCTTTTACTGATTCTGCATTATAATGAGTTGTATGATTATTTCTTTAATAGAAATAAAGTGCACAATAAATGTAATGTGCTGAAACCATAAGCCTTCCCCTGGTTTGTGGAGAAATTCTTCTGTAATCTTCATAGACCCTCCATGATGTTATTATTTTCATTTTTGAGATGGAAAAATGGAAGCACAAAATTTAAGCCCCTTGATCAATAACATTCACCACTGCCTTGGAGCATATGCAGTATTCTGCTGAAATGTGTGCAGGCTTTATGAGACACTGCCACCTAGCTGGTGCTATGATTGTCTTTACAAGGCTAGTGCACTCCTGTGTTGAGTCAGCTCTTTCAGGCTGGCAGGAGAGATGGTAAGACCAGTGAATCTCATGAGCATAAGTCCTTGAAACAGTTCATTTCCTTGAAGTAAGTTCCAAGATGAGAAAAAATGCAGTGTGGGATGCCGTGATGCTGAATAAAGCATTCTGTAAGTCCGTGAGTAGTTTTGGCAGAATCAGTGCACGCAGGGAGGGCCAGTCTATAGCCAGAGTAAGTGTCTGTTGTAATAAGAATCAAACAGCCTTTTCTGTGGTGGCTGATACTCCAGAAGGGTGTCACTCTGGGCACTCAGTGCTGGTCTATGCTGCTGGTAGATTGGGCATTCAGGAGTGATGATAATTAGGTTGGCCTTGGTAGATGGAAACCCATGTTGGTGAGTCAATATAAATCCTCCATTGCTGCCATGATGGTCAATTTTTCATGAGTCTATTGGGTAATGACAGGGGTGGCTGGGGAAAGAAGCTGACAGTAATTCATAGAACAGGTCATTTCATTCTCATGATTACTGAAATCTTCTGCTGTCATCTTTTTGTGTGTATTCACATGGACCCAAGTATCTTCCTCCATTTTCCCAAAGAGGCCTACCCGTACATATCTTCCCCAGATTCCCTCGCCATCAATTTTCTAATTTCCCTCCAATCAATTTTCCAAGTCTCTGAACATGTAGCCAAACTGTTAGCAATAGCCATTAATTGATACACAATCTCACATCTGGTCATTTGTTCTTCTGAACAAAGGCCATAACATGTGCACTGCCAAAATTTCTCCCCAGTGGGATAAGGAGGTTTCCTTTCGCTACTACCCTTCAAGACTGGTCCATAAAGGGTACTCAGTAAATAGGATGGAGCAACATTACCAGATGAAGAACATGTTGCTTTCAAAAATCCAGAGATTCCCAGGAGCATTGTGCCTCTTTCTTGCTTGTACCAGGGGCCAGCTACAATGACAAACTTTACCTTTTAAGAGATAACTCATATACTGCAGAATATACAATTAGAACACACAAATTTGGCAGTTGACAAAATCCCTGCATTGACATCATGACCCATAGATGGCATACTATCCCAGTGGGAAAAACCAAGGAGAGATTTCATAGATTAGCGCCACCATTAATCCTGCCACCATTAACATACCCCACAATACTAGATTCCTAGAAACTTCATGATTGTATTTAATTTCTGCCTAGTGACTTGCAAATATCTTATCAATAAACCCACAGCAGTTGCAATTTTTGCTCACTAGGTCCAATCAGCATCATATCATCAGTATAATATTTGAGTGTTGTATCTTGTGGGAGGGACAAGTGATTAAGATTCTTTTGAACTGAATTATGACATAGGGTTAAAGAATTGACACACCTGAGATAGGAAAGTGAATATATATTACTACTTTTGCTAGCTGAAAGCAACTGCTTCTACTGGTCCTTATAACAAGTATCGAGAAAACAGTCTTTGACAGACCAACACTGCATACCAGGTATCAGGGACTGTGTGAATTTGCTCAACCAACGAAATCACATCTGGTACAGCAGCTTCAGTTGGAGTGATCATTTGATCAAGTTTATGGCAATCCACTGTCATTTTCCGAGGTTCATCTGTTTTCGGCGTAGGTTAAATTAAGAGAGCAGAATGTGGGTGTAGTGGGGATCACCATCTCTGCTCCTTTGAAGTCCTTAACCCTTCCGAGATTGGAAGTTGGAGATGATCCAAGAGATACAAACCAACTCCTCTTATATATTGTTAAGGGGTAACACGGGCACTGCAACCTCTGCAGGATTAGTGGTGGCGCTAATCCATGAAATCTCTCCTTGGTTTTTCCCACTGGGATAGTACGCCTTCTATGGGTCAGGATGTCACTGTAGGGATTTTGTCAACTGCCAACTTTGCATGTTATAATTACATACTCTGGAACTGGTGAAATAACGACAGTATATTTGGGAACGCAGGAGGTCCACTGGGGGATACATTGGAGCTAAAATTCCATCAGTGACCTGACCTCCATGAGCCTGGCTTCTGACAGGTGGGCCACACTGAATCTGGGCCTGGTTCGGCAGGAGGTCAATGAGGAGAGAGAGAACTGGGAGGAATGGAGGAGGGAAGAGTGCAGGTAGGGCAAATGGCCTGGGGCTTTTACAATGGGAAAGAGTTTGAGAATTGAAGTTGAGCAGCTTAGGAGTAACCACAGGGGCATTAGCTTTCTAGAAGTATTACTAAAGATTTTGAATGACTTTCATTTAATGCTTTTTGTCAGATATGTAAAAGTAGGAATTATCTTAGAAATTACTTATGGTCATTGTTTATTTCTTTCTAATGTACTGTTCCACCAGAACTGGGTCATCTGGTTTATTGTCAGGTTGGATTTAAATTTAATAAACATCAAATTTATGTCTTACATTAACTGCAGGAAAGACTCCTCAGAAATCCTGCATAGCAGCCTTTCTCCCTTCAGGGGATATGCTCAGCGCAGCCTCTGAGAATTTAGGTGGCATATGTATAGGCTATAGTTATATAATAAGCATCCGTAAATCATGTAATTACTTATATCACCATAATGTGCAGTCTATGATAAAGCATATTTATTTCAAGATTGTTGCTTCCCTGAAAACCCTTGATTCCGCAGTGAACATTATAAATTAGGTTTTCAGTCTGCTCCCTTTACTATGGCAGTATATAAGGTCCACTAGAGTTGATTTTCTTTTGCCCACTGCTACATTGTGAGTGCCATCATAGTGCCTGGCACATAATAGGTGTCCAATAAACCTTTGAAAATTAAATAGTAAGTGAAATAAAATGAATTGGTCAAACTACCTTAACTCTCCCACTAGAACATGCTGGAAGTACAAGCGAACTTAGACTAAAGTAGAATTTAACTAACATGCCATTTTTCAAAGCAATTGTAGCATTTAAAAAATGTTACTGGTTCTAGTGGGAAGTAATCTCTATTGAGATAGCAATCCATATTTAAACCCTATAAGCTCTCAAATTTTTTTTTTTTTTTTGTGGTACTGGGGATCGAACTCAGGACCCTGCACTTGCTAGGCAAGCGCTTATTCCACTGAGCTATATCCCCAGCCCCTAAGCTCTCAAATTAAAAGAAATAGGCAAAGATAAACTAGAAAAATGTCTGCTGATTTTCTCTCAAGATACACAGATGATAAGCAACTTCTTGGTTGTTTTACTTAGCAAAGAAGGCACCAGTGTATTATAGGGATAAATATGGAACTAGATTATGTTTCATTTCAGTGGTAAATTCACAAGAGCAGTAGGCTAACGATAGGTGTTTTAGCATTTTGGGATCATCTTGCTTGTAGAAACAATTCTTTTCAGGGGTAAATTAAGAGTATTTATTTTATCAGCTGCCCGTGAGCTCATTACTGCAAGTCTAATCTAAGGTGTGTGCTGGTGCTTGTTTAGATGCTGAAGGCAGTGCATTAGGAACTGATGGTGACCACTCCTTATCCGATCAGTTCCTGATGCAGTATCTGCGACATCAAAACTGTCATGATTACATTAAATATCATTTATTTCCAAATACAGCAGCTTGTTCAGTTTTGTTCCTTTATATGAAACTTGTGGTTAAGAAACTCTTTACAATATCACGTAGTAAAGCAATCCAAAGTTATGCTGATGGGTGCTGGGAATATAGTGACTGCCTGGCAAGTATGAGGTCCTGAGTTTGATTCCTGGTACCAAAACAAACAAAAAAACAGTGATACTGATGAATACTTTCCCCAATTTACTAAAAGAAACGTTATAAACATATCTGTATAAGACTCAGCATATTCATTTATTTCATGAAAAATGAGTATGGATAAGTTTTTTCTAGAAAGGCTATTTTTAAAAAATAGCCTTTAAACAACTCATTTTTTGTCATGATAATTTTAAAAATCCCAAAATGGACTTGACTGAGATAACTCTGATGTACCATTTCACTTCAGATTCATTGACTGGAATAACTTGCATTTCGCTTTGAAGATAAGTTTATGTTGTTTTAGTGTCCCCCAGATTTTATTTTAAAGAGAATACAAAATCAATAAAAATGATACAGAATTTCAAAGCAAGCATGATAGGAAATTTAACAACGGTTGTTACATTGCATATTGTTATCTTTAAAGTTGTTCAGATTACCAGATACAGGCATGTAAAATTAATCAATTAGGCATTAACTATTCCTTTCAGTAAACCATTAGACATTGGCAGTAAAATTATCTTTGCTCTCTTGTGTGTATATGTATTTGCCCGCTTCCTTCTTTCTTTCTTTTCTCCTTTCCCCCATCCCAGCTGTTCTTCCCCTTTGAGCAGCTTCTTTTCCTTTCACAGTATCACTCTTCAGGTTCTTACACTAGGGAGACAATATGGTGTTTGCATGTGCGGGTCTGATTTATTCACTCAAGAGTATGGGCTCTAGTTGCATCCATTTACCTATAAAAGCTTCACGTTTAACTTTATGATTTAGTAACACTCCATTGTACAGAAATACCACATCTTTTTTATCCATTCCTCAGTGGACAGGCATTTGGGTTGTTTCCAAGATTTAGCTCTTATAAATTGTGCTGCTATAAACATGGTTGCACATATATATCACTGTTGTATGATGTTTTTAATTCTTCTGGAAAAATATCCAGAAGGAATAGCTGGGTCGAATGGGATCTTCTAGCTGGGGATATAGCTCAGTGGAATAAGCGCCTGCCTAGCAAGCGCAAGGTCCTGAGTTCGATCCCCAGTACCGCAAAAAAAAAAAAAAAAAAGAATGGGATCTTCTAATCCTAGTTTTTGGGGAATCCCCACACTGATTTCCACAGTGGTTCTACCAGTCTGCACTCCCACCAACAGTGAAGAGGGGTTCCTTTTTCCCCATAGCCCCTCCAGCATTTGTTATTGGTTGATTTCTTGAGGATAACCACTCTTTCTGGGCTGAGATAGAATATCAGTGTTGTTTTAATTTACATTTCTTGAATGACCAATCATGTCAAACATTTTTTCATGTATTTGTTTGCCATTTGTGTTTCTTCATCTGAGAAGTGTGTATTCATCCCTGGTGTCCATTTTTGGATTGGGCTTTGAACTTTGGGGGTCCTGATTTTCTTTTTAATTCTTTATATGTTCTAAGCCAGGAGTGGTAGCGAATGCCTATAATCCCAGCACTCAGGAGGCTGAGGCAGGAGGATCATTGCGAGTTCAAGGTCAGCCTAGGCTACAAAGTGAGCTTGAGGCCAGCATAAATTGCATGGTGAGACACTGTCTTAAAAAGACCAAAAAAAAAAAAATTCTTCTATGTTCTAGATAGAAGTCCTTTGTCTGAGGGATAGTTGGCTAAAATTTTTTCCCAATTCATGGGTTTTATTTTTACTCTGTTGGTAATTTCTTTTGATGTGCAAAGACTTTTCAATAAGATAAGATCCCAGTAGCTTTGCAGTATAATTTCATGTCAGGGATTGTGATGCCTCTTGTCTTGCCTTTGTTGCCCAGGGTTGCTTTTGCTATTCTAGGTCTCTTCTGGTTCCAGTTGAATTTTAGGAATGTTTTCTCTAGATCTGTGAGGTGTGCTAATGGTATTTTAATTGGGATTGCATTGAATCTGTACAACAATTTTGGGAGTATGGCCATTTTCACAATGTTTGTTCTTCCTATTCTTGTCTATTCCCAGAGCTGAGTAAAGTCTTCCCTTCCCTCAGGTTCTTGTGCATCTTCCAAACAGCTATCTTATTTTCAGTCTGGATATGGTCTCCCCATCATTTGTTCACATCAGGTAACCATTTATGTTTACAATAGAGAAATTTGCAGTTAGTTTAAGCACTTCCACTTGACTGAGGGCAGGGATATCCTGTTCATGGGTACTTTCCCCACACAGAGGCCTGTAACTCTCTGGCAGTAAGTACTTGTTGAATGAAAATGGGAATCGGATGTATTTTGCGGAGAGCAGAACTTGAAGCCAGGGTTTCTCCTTGACTGAGCTTTGTGCCTTCCCCATCCTTACTATCTGTGGGTCATGATAGTCACTGTTAACAGAATGCTTAGCCTAAGTGCAGCAAGTTGTGAGACTAAGAATTAAATACTGCTACAACTTCCAAAGGATAGTATACTATGTAGAAGTCTGGATTTCAAGCAACACTTTGAAGAATGAGCTAGATCAGCTCAAATTTGGTACCTGGCAGGGTTGCTAAAGAAAGAAATTTTGCTTTCTAACACTTAGGAAGTTCAGCCAAGAGATTTCCAGGAGAACTGATCTAGGAGGAGACCTTTGCTTAGTTGGAGAACTTTCAGGGAGCACAGAAAGCCAGATCGAGGAGAAAACATTGATCTCTGGGTTTCTGCCGCTCTAGTGGTGCCCACCTAAGGTTCATGTGCCTCTACCTAGGGAGGAAGCCAAGAATGTTTGGAAAATATTAGTACAAGCTTTAGGACTCCAGGTTAATGTGCAGTACATGCTGGGTCACTGATTCAGGGGCCAGGAAGTATGTAAAGTATGTAAAGGACCAGTCTTGAATACTCCTTGTATGAGGCCCCAACTAGCGGGTAGCTATGGGAGGCACATGGGTACTATGGATACGAAAGGCTAAGGCAGGTCCAGGGCTCGAGTGAGCTTGAGTGAGCAACATGTAGGTCCTTGTTGAGTGGAGAGTCTGTGCTCAGATATGAACACACAGGCTGGAGGGGGAGCAGAACACATCATCTATACTGTGCAGAAATAGAATTCAGCAGCTTAGATCACAGATTCAGTAACATCTAAGTCCATGTCTGCACTGACCATAAGTTTTTCATTTCTGTGCTGATTAAAAGCTGACTGCTTTCCCCTTACTGTGAAGTCTTCTTGGTATGAGGATGGGGACTAATAAAGGCCATGTTACAGGTACTGGTGATTAAGGAGTTGAACTAGAACCCTGAAATTCCCATGTAGAGAGCAAGACAGAGCCTAACTATAAAGGGCTGGCACAAATGAAACCCAGTTTTAGCATTTATTTATTTATGTTTTGGTGCTGGGAATCAAACTCAGGACCTTGCGCTTGCCAGGCAGGTGCTTATGCCACTGAGCTATATCCCTAGCCCAAAACCCAGTTTTAGGAGCAATATTTTGAATATCTATCGCATTGACAGAAAGGCCAGATCCTTTCCTTATTGTTATGATAATTACTTCCAGGGTACAATTGTGGAATTTTTAAGGTAAAAAAAAAACGAGGTTGTATTGGACAAAAGAGAGGAGGGAAGGAGGGAGAGGGCAGAGGAGGGAGGAGGGCAAGGGGGTGCAACAGGGAGAGCTGACAGTAGGTCCGATTTTGTGTGCATATATAAAGTGGAAAAATAAAATTCAATGCTCTGTAAAATTAATATGAGCGTGTGTGTGTGTGTGTGTGTGTGTGTATGCAGATGTGTTCATGTATTTCCAGAGAACAGGGGTGCACATCTGTAATCTCAGTACTCTGGGAGGCTGAGGCAGGAAGATAGAAAATTTGAGGCCAGCCTGTGCAACTTAGCACCTTAGCAAAACCCTGTCTCTACACAATAAAAAAAATAAGAAGACCGGGGGTGTAACTCAGTACAGAGGTGCAAAGGCCCTGGGTTCAAACATACATATAGCATTTTGGAGGCTCCGGGTACAGCTCAGTGGTGGAACCCTAGACTAGCATGTTTGCAACCCTGGTTTCAGTTCCCAGGACCACAGAACAAAATAAACAAATGAAAAATTAAATTAAAATTTAAAAACTCAACTATGGGGCACGAATAACTACTGCTTTGTATAATAAAACCAGATTGGAATCTATATGTGTGGAAAGATAAGTGATTTTTAAAAAAATAATGACTCAGTCATTGGTTGCCTAAGGGGACTTGGGCTTCTGATTCTTGTGCCAGTTTCTGTTTTGTTTTTCCATATTTGCTTCTTTTGGTTGGACGTGTTTACCCTGTGATCTAATGTTCCTAAAGGAAAACTTCAAGGAAGTTATTTGGAATCTACCATAAATATTTTTCTTCAGGGTTTGTAAATGGTTAGGTTCTGAGAAAGACCTATTTGATCAGCTGTGCTACTGATAAACAGTTCGTGCCCCTTCTCTGATGGAAACTCCCCGACTGCTTCACAAGTTACTTAGATTAAAACTCAAAACCCTGCCCTGCTCCATTCGGCCACCACTGCCAAACCCACTTCCTGTTGGCTTTTTCTTACCTCATCTCACCCCAGCTTCTTCCCTGACTCAAGCATAGTAGTTCTTACCTCTCTGTGCATTAGAGCCTCAGGAAGTTCTTGAATGAGGCTCATATTGTACCTCCAGGCCCTCTGGTTTAGTTCATTTGTGGTGGAACTTTTGACACTGGTATTTTCAGAAGGTCCTCTGGTGGTTCTGAGTGCAGAGAGCCCTGCCAGGACCTGAAGACAGCAGCTGTGTGCCTATAGCGTACCCCAGCGTGGCAGCCATGGCTCCTGACACACAGCATGTACTCAGCTATTGAAAACATATTTCTTACTCTCTTGAATTACATTCATCTTCTCTTCTTTTCAGAAAATTGTCACTAGGAGTTGAAATTGGGAATTTTTTTATCATTTGAAAAAAATGGTCATTTCAACTCGTAGGATATACATAGCACATGGAAAGCTTCAGCGGTTTCAGAGCCCCAGTGAGCCCTGTTGTTTAACCAGAAGCGCTGACCTTACCAAAGTCAAGTCCTGCTCTGGCTTACAGTTCAGTATTTGTTCTGTATATCTGGGAGTAACTAGTTCTCACCTCAGCTTCCTTCTACCTTAGTTTCTGGCAAGAAAACTTAGTGGGTCATTCCAGTCTGCCTTGATACCAAAAAGTAATTTAATCTGAGACATACCAATTTCCTAGGGTACCCGAAGTATTACACCTTAGTTAAGACCTTTGAAATACCACCTTTAATAATTTTGTTAGAAACCATAATCATACATTTAATTACAAATTTGACTTTTCTGACTTGGTTTGGAGTTGACAAAAGAGATGATTAAAAGTGATAATCTGGGGCGCTGATGTTTTGAGGAAGGCCTGGCAGATCATCCCCCTTTGTGTTGCTTGGCATTTGATGGAGTCGTAGTCACAAGAAGAACAGGAGGAACTTTCATGGGGAAAACTTTTTGAGTTCAGCTTCTAAAACTCAAACTCTTCGGCTGTAACTTTTTACAAGACGAGCACTGAAGGAGCACCATAAGTAGCAAACGAATTTAATGAAGGCAGATTACTTCCTGAGGCTGGTTTCCTTTCTAGGACAACAGCTCTTTAGAAGACGTCAGCAATATTACAGTTGAGCAAGGCACAGGCATCATTGGTCACAAAATGGAAATTTAGTGCTCTAATTTTGGTTGCCATGCGAATCTTTTACTCCATGAGGAGAAGGAAATTGCTCTGTTTAGCACAATCCCAGGGACCACTGTGAGGGATGATAGGAACATCTCACAGTTGCCAGCTGAGATTAAGCCAACTCACAGCCATCTGGGTCAGACGTGCAGGAAACATTGTGTGAGCAGAGGCACACGGGTGCCTTAGGTAGAAGCATAACTTTGTTCCCTGTGCACCAGAGGGAGAATTTACACTGAAATCTCAGGAGCGCCTCGGCGCTTTTCTTGATGAGACAATACCAAGCTGCTCCTCTGGTTGTACTGAGATTTGTTCTCACAGATTTCTGGCATGTGTGGTATTGCATGTTGTGTCATAAAAGTGTACTCTTTCTCTTTAGAAAGAATCTATTCTATTTAATTCTTACATAATGAGAAACAATCAAGAAAGAGTATAGGTGAGTGTAAAACCAAAGGCTCAGTCAAAAACTGATTTTAAAACAAGCTTTGTAAATGATTTGGAAGCACTAAAGCTGCATATTTGTAAAGCACTTCCTCAGATAAGGAAACCAGTAATTACAGGAAAAAGCAGTGGCCAGATACTCGCCCAGTGGAAGTTGTGGCCACGGAGGTCTGGCTCATCACCTTTTACACATGGTAGATTTCGTGTCTTCCCCTTTGCCTGTGCTTCTTTTCACAGCTAAGCGACTTTGGGCCATGGGCAGGAGGGAAGAGGGGATGCCTTCAGAAATTCTCCACTATCTGCTTAGATTTCTCAACTTTAGTGAGGGTGAAAAATGCCAGAACTTACTCAAATAGATCCTTGGGATTACTTCTAGATTTTGATCCAGTAGGTCCAGTTTGGGGGCTGGGATTTGCACTTTGTTGGGTATTTCCCCTTGCCTTCTTCTCTACCTTGATTTCATACTAGACCATTTCTTCTACCTTGTAGACTCCAGCCAAAACACACTCTGAAATTCCAAGAAACTAGTCATCTGTGCTGTTCCCTTGCTCACGCTTCGAATGGCTTCCTTTCTTTGAGAGCACACTCCTACCGACTGCACTGTGCGATGGACATGAATGGAAAACACCAGGCGCTGCCTTCCCTCGCCAGACTCCCTTCCCCACAGTCTGCTTCAGTTTACAGACTTCCCATGTGGACACCTGTTGTGCACAGTGCTTTCTTGCTCGTCAGTACATGTTGTCATTCTATTGTGCACTTCTCTGTGAAGGACCATGCTTATTTCTCTTTATATTCTTGGCTATAGAATTCTCAGTATAGCATATGACACTGAAAACATATTTAATAAAATGTGTTGAAATCAAGTATGTGTTCAACGGGAGAATTCTAGATTATAGCTCATAACTTATCCTTGAATAATGAAATTGACAGAACTGGGATAATGGTAATTTGATGAGTTAGAAAAGTGTTTTTTCATGAAAAAATTTAGGTAAATATAAAGTTTTAAAACAATTGAGACAGAACGAGTGAATGTGATCTTGCTGTTCATATGAACTCCTAAGGAAAAGCATAATCACAGAGATGGCTATGAGGGGCTTAAATATAGTTTTATGTTTATTTTTAGACTTAAAGACGTTAGTTCAGAGCTAATAGTTTCAAATTTTTCCAGATAAAAAATAATCAGATTTTATCCTAATCAAAAAACAAATGCCTATTGTTTCTCATGTCTTTTCTCTCTACAGGGTGGGGAGAATCTGATCCAACTTCAAGGCAACGTGAATAATGGTTCAATTTTTCTTTTCACTTTGCCTTACATTTGAGGGTTTTTTTCTCTAGAAAGTTTTATACTGAAAAGTGATGACAAAGGGGTGATATGAATGAAGAGATAATTCTACAGAGGAACATTAGAAAAAGGAGATCAGAAATGGAGATTGTGTATTGTTTATTGGCTAGGAAGACAAAATAGTTGAGGCTTAAGCCAAACCATTGGTCATTTCCTGCTCACAGCTACTGAGGCAGATCTCTGGTAGCAAGCACCGTGCACACACACACACCCTACTGCCTTGCTTACATTACTGGGTTGCTGATATGAGTGTTTAAAAAAAGAAAAAGGCAGTAACTTATGCAAAGTGTTTTTGATTAGCTAAGCCTTGCTAATACGGACAGATAGTCCACAGGCCCGATAAACTGAAAAACATTAGCAAAGTACAACATGAAGGAATGAGATTTTGCGAACACTATACATTCCATTCAAGTATTCTGGGGCTGTGGCCAAATTCATGGTAAGATGTCTCTATAGATATCTTGGGGGACATTGAAATCCAAGCTTCTGTGATCATAGTTTTATTGGAGATTTTCTATACATTTCTTTCTGGTGTAAAATAAATTCCTATTGAGTCATTGGGTTTGTTCAGATGGTGGTCATTTTAATATTTCCCTGAACACTGGTTTTGTTTTTTTGAAGACAAGAGTTATTTGGATACCTTGTGAAAACTTGGAGGATTATTCTTCCTGCTGTTACCTCAGCTGTGCAATGGAAGTGGGTGTCTAGAAGGACCTGAGCTTTGGAGTGAGGCGGATGTGGATGTGACTGTTGGTTCTCCTACTTCCTGGATATGGACTCTGGGGCAGGTTGTTCTGTTCCTTGGAGCCTTGGTTTCAGTGTTAATACAGCACTTGTGCACAAAATTGTTAGCTGGTCATGAGATATGGGAGCATCAACACAGGATTGGGTACACATGTCCTCAACAAGCACAGCCGTTATTTCACTTCAGTTTTGTCGCCATGTGCCCTGGCTACCTTTTCTATTATTTTTACAAGGTCTAGATTTCAGAAAAATATCCAAATCCCACTTTCATTTTTGTGCTTGTGTCTTCATTTTCCTCCACCTAGCAGTTCTTCAGGTTGACTTCCACACCTTTGGAATTACAGTTTCATTGTTGATATACTGTGGTATGCTGTGGTATAAGACAAGGTGTAGGGTATTTCAGTGTCTGGTGGGAGGGACTTCCAAGTTTGTGTGATGACTTCTGAGTTTCATCTTTTTCACAACCCTGTGACATCAAGAGTTGATATAAGCTATGGTTATAAATCAGGCTTTTTTTCCTTCATGGATTTGAGGACTCCATCATCTGAGACAAATTGTTTAGAAATCTAATCTTCCTTTAGGCTTCATGCCTAAATTCTCAAACATCTGAGGTGCCCGGATGCTGAGTACACTAGTGCTGAAACTACTAATTTTGTCACGTCTGCTTGTGTTCTGCATTCTACTTTTTAGAAATTGACTCAAAGGCAGCAAATCTGTAAGAACTAACTGAGAAAGCGCTGATGCCCAACAGGACATATAAGAGCCCACTTGGTTTCCTCTCCTTCACACCCCAGGTCCCTAGCCCTTGTGGTTGCCCTGGAACCTCCCCAGTGAGCTTCCTCTGTCTGATTTCAGGTTGGGAGTCACTATTTAAGCAGGAATCTTTTGGGGCCTGTTTCCTTTTTCCTTGTCTTCTTGTTCTTCCTGCAATTGAGACCCTGAAGCCTCTAAGTGCGAAAAAGAGCCAATATCATTTATTATCTTTGTGGCCTTGTAGGCATTCAAAAATGTTTGGCTTTCAATTGGTTTCAGTAAAATAGCTGGTGAAGTTACGAATGAGCATTTGGGCTGCAGTTTTGTTAAATACCAGTTTGAAGCTGAATTTTGGTAAAGCTGCCCTGAATAGATCTGTCAATGGATGTGTTTGTTTATTCAGTGCATACTTTCCAGATTCTTGTGGGGAGGGAAGGTCAGACCAAAGAGCATGAGGATTAGAAGTGATTATGAATAGAGAAAGGGATTCACAGAGAATGGTGTCCAGAGATAAGGCGTTACAAGAAGAGAATTTGAGTCATACTGTGGGTGTTCAGCCCAAGGCCAAGCCAGAACTGCCTTTGAGCTGAGCTTCCCATTGGCATGTCTCCCACATTCTGAATGGTGAGACATTCCTGAGTAGGTAGTCACAATTAACAACAAGCACACTTGTAAATATTGTTGATACGAGGAGGGCCCCTATGAATAGGTTTCAGCTTTCTCCAGTTTAAGTGGCAACAAAGCCATAAAAAGAAGCCTGCTCCACTGCGAGGGATGTTGCATTCTCCAAAGCTGGGAACCAAGCAGGTAAATAACTTCTTCAAGAAAAGCCATCAGCAGGCTGGGTAATCGTGAGTAACTGGAAATGAATCAGTTTCCATAAGAATGAACAGTCCTTGGGGGTTACCTAGATATAACCCTATGTATAATTGGGCTAGAGCACTTGAGATTTGGCTATGTTACTTCCCTTTCTTACAAAAAAGATTGTTTTGAAGGTTTTCTTCCTGGAGGTCAGAGGCAGAGCAATAACCGACTTACCTGATGTGAACTGCTGATCTGGCTCACCCGCAATGGCTGACTCAGCTCGTATCTGCCTTCTTGGGTGGAACACATCCACAGTAACAGAAGGAAGTGAGTTAGCCCCGGAAATTTTTAGGGAAGACTGTCCAGAACCCATACCTGAGAATTCCTACAAGAGAGAAGCAGGTTCAGTCTGTGAACCTGTCCCCGTTTTCTGAGAGTACCTGGTCTGGGAGGATGGGGGAGATGCTGAAGGCACCAAGCACAAGAGCGGGTTATGATTAGATATCTGAAGCGGGTAAACCCTTCAGTCTTGACAATAAGGTGCTGGACAAGTTTGCAAAAAGGTTAACTTACCCATCATCAGCGTTTCAGATCAGCAGGCCCGTTTGAAACACCTTCTGAGATTCTCAGTGTGCTGGACTGGAGTTCAGTGGCTTCTTATTGAGCGCCAGGCCCCAGTCTGGTAGGTTTCACATTCTGCAAGAAGGTAGTTATTTAGAAGCAGATGCGCCCACGGTCACTTTAAATGGCTAGTAACCCACCAAAGGGCTTGACTCCCTACAGAAAACTGTTTTCTCATTTAAAAAAAATTGATCTCATGGGATTATTAAAGGTTCACATAAGAGTATTTACGGACAGTATGCAAAGTGGCTAATAATATCTAGTATGGAAGCATGCAGCTCTGAATAATATAAAAACTACTATTAATGAGTGGTGACCACGTGCCTAGTCTTACACTAAGAACCGTGCATGGGTTATCTTATTTGACCTGGACAATAGCCATATAAGAAAGGTTCTTCAATGCAAACAGCAGAACGTCCAATCACAGTATCTTTACGCGGAGTTAAGGTAAGATGGAGCCCATTTTCTGGAAGCACAAGTTAGAGACGGAGAAAAGACAAGGAGGAAGCAGGGGCCACAGCCGCGCCTGCTGAGCTCTTTGTGAAGAGGAATCTGAGAAAGCCTCCAGGTCTGCCCTTTTTTTTTTTTTTTCCCTTTTTTGTCTTTTTGAGACAGGGTCTTGCTATGCAGTTCGGGCTGATCTTGAACTCACTTTGTAGCCCAGGCTGGCCTCGAGCTCACAACTATCCTCCTGTCTCAGCCTCCTGAGTGCCGGAATTACAGGTGTGCATCACTGTGCTGGGCCAAGTCTGCCCTTGTGGGAAAGACCTGGAGCACTGCGAAGTGGCAGCAAGGCTGGTTAGACAGTGCTGGAAAGAAAATGACACTTTGGAGGTGTTAAGGGAAGTGCAGGACCTATCAGAGAAGACAGAGGCCTTGCCTAGGAAAGAGAGTCCATCTGGGAGAGAGAACCAGGGGGGATTATCTCACACCTAAAGCCTAGCACTCTAAAACAGTCTCTTAGGGGGAGGGTCAAAGAATTAAGTCCATAGGGTAAGAAATTAGGGCTGAAAGAGAAGGGAAATAGGTACTCAGGCTATTCTGATTATGGGTGTGCATGTGCCTGGGGAGGGGTGTCAGTATTCCTCAAAATACATAGTTTTAAATTTATTGAGGTAAATACACTTAGAGAAAAATGCAGAAATCATATGTATGCAGTTGATGAATTATCACAAAGTGAACACACCCTTGTAACCACCACCCAGGTCAAGAAAGAGAACATTGTCATCTTTATAAATATTTAGTACTCAGAGTTGTCACATACTTAGGTTCTTAAATAAATTTGAGCCCTCCCAACATAGATATCTAAAATGTAACCAGTTAGGACATTTTATACACCAAATGAGAAAAGCAGGCTTGTTTTAAAAAATGAGTTGGAGAAAACATTTGAAATCCAAAAAGAAAATCCATAAAAATGAGATGTTATAAGGCATCATTAAAAACTTAAATAAGGGAATTCAATGTACCTCTCAGATTTATTAGGTTGAAAACAGGTTCAAAGAGGAATTCTCACTTAAAAAGGGGATGTGTTGCTTAAGTCTTTAAGAGTATACAGCTTTTGGCACTGTTCCAAGCACGTTGTGTGCTTAGCACATATTTGCTGGTAATGATAATGATGATAAGCTACCCTTTTATATAATTCATGGTGACCCTCCTAAAGCAATAACCTGTGCAAAGAAATACGACTTTAAGCTCTTTTGAAGTTCCTGGTTGGAGCTGCAGGAGAGCATATTCTGTGCGTTAGTGATGCTGTGTTTTATGCATCAACTGAAATTATTTTGCACTTTTCTTCTATTCTTCCCAACAACCAAACGCAAAGATAGGAGGAAGGAAAGAAAATAGGAGATGATACAATGAAAAGTAGAAATAGGGGGGAGAACACATGCTGAGTTAAAGACAATCAAGAGAAATGTCATTTTGTAACTTTCTTCTGCTTTAAGAAATCAATGCTACAACTGAGTACAGTAATTAGTCATTCTTCTTGTTAGATCAGATTTCATTATGTGCATATGTTATTTTGGTAGATAGTCATTTATTTGTCCACTGAAGAAGTTTGTCCACAGCAGCCACTGGTGGAGGGTAATCACAAAGACAGAAAAGAAAAAGCCTGGAAATGGAAAGTTTATCTGTTCTTTACAGATGGTAATATCCTTAATGGATTCTTCATTTTCAACTTTGCCAAAGATAGAATTGAACTTTGACGTGTAAACTTGATGATGCACATGAGCATGGTGCATTTACCAGTGTACCAGGGGTAAACCATGCCTGGCCTCGGAAAGCCCCTTTCTCAGGACTCCCATGGTGCTGCAGATGTATTAATGGTTTGTTTTGCTTTATTTTGTTTTTAAATTACTAGCAACATTAGGAGGGATAAAGCATTTTTTAAAATACTAATTTGTGAATTTTATGGTTTGCTTTGCCCTCGGCAATAGAAAGCCATGATTTTAGCACTTAGCCATTGGGAAAAAGTATGAATAGACGTAGAATTTGTTCATCTTCCCAGATGTCCATGCTAGCGAGTGTGTTATAATTCAGCAGCTATGATTTGAGTCATCTGTTCATTTGGTTATGACATATTCAACAATCCTTTCAAGCACCTTTTATAAAAATACAGGCAAAGCTGGGCGTGGTGGTGCATGCCTGTAATCCCAGCACTTGGGAGGCTGAGGCAGGAGTATCATTGTGAGTTTGAGACCAGCCTGGGCTACAAAGTGAGATCAAGGCAAGCCTGAACTGCATAGCAAGACCCTGTCTCAGAAGGACAGAAAAAAAAACAACAAAAAAAGAAAAATACAGGCAATTCAAATAAATTCTTTAGGAATAACTGTTACATAGTGCAAAGGAAACTGAGGTATAATTTCAAGTTTACCACTAACTAGCTGTAAGACTTTGGGCTACTTCACTTCTGGGTCTTAAAGTTAGGAAGTGGTTAGAATTAGGGGTGTTGGGGTCTGTTAGACCTGGTTCAAGACCCTGCTTAAACTACTAGGAGCTTCAGTTTTCTCATTTGTAAAGTAGGATCATTAACAGTCAAGCTCCATGTACTGTAAGGTTACTGTAGGGACTGGATGGGACTGTGTATGCAAAATGCTGAGCATGCAGACAATGTGCAGTGAGTAGCCCAGTCCAAGTGGTCACTATGTTCCTTTCTCTGCTCTTGATCTTAGCCAAAAGGCCGAGAAGCGATTCCTTTTTATATCTGAAAGTTATGAATCTGTGAGTGATGGAACTTCTTAAGTATCTGTCAAGATTATTTCCAGTTAGGAATTTCAGGTCCTCATAAGGCAGCACTTGATAAACAAGCTTTTATTCTACACAGCTCCTTAGGCACTGGTGTATTTTAGCTACATGTTTACTGAAAACCCCAACATCCTTGAAAGGAGAGGAGAAAACCTGTTACCTGGTCAGAAAAGGGAAGACCATGTGCACTTGTCTGGAATGGTCCTTCCAGAGAAGCTGTGTGTCAGAAGAGCGTCACTGTTCTTGGGATTACTAGGGCTGGACAAAGGAACACGGCTGGGCCAGGGAAAGAGGATGATCAAAGACAGAAGCCAGTGTCCCTAGGAGGGACCAAAGGAAGCGAGTGATCCCTCCCGTCGGCGTCCTCTCTTCTGCAGTTTCCACCCCCGTGGATGTGGGCTGGGTGGCAAAAGATAGTCCCCGGAGCTTGTACAGTTCTCCCCAAGCATAATAACAACGTGTTTTCTTTTTCAGTTCTTTGTAATAGACTGACGTTTTTTCAGCTGTAGGACATAAACAGGAAACAGAGTACCTTGTCTGTTTTAAAGATTAGGAAATTTAGTACATGGAGCTTAATCCAAGAGGGCCAGTCTGACGTGTAAGGCACAGGTTTCCTGACTCAGCTCTGGGCTTGTTCCTTCGCACTGTTTCTCTCAGACGCCGGGTTGCACACATTCGGTACTTCTCTTCCTTCTCATTGGTGTCTTTTCCAGCTTCAGTCTTTTATTCATAAGGCAGGACAGTAAAAAATAGCCTCACCAGTTTTGTGAGGAAAAGAAATTGGAAAACGTGCGTACGTGCTTTGCGCAGTAGTAGCCATCGGTGCGTCTCAGCAGTTCACTCCTCCGGCTTTCCCCGCCCGGGAGGACCCTGGGTCCCTAGCACTGTTTCTTATCGTTCCCTCCAATGGACTCCCGTGTTTTGCAAGCGTTTGTATATTAGATTATACATATTATAATTATTTTTCTTTTATTGCGAAGAGCATTTAAGATCGCCAGTTGGAGTTTCTGATTGGCAACTACATCAAGGCAGAATTGATTTAATTCCAGTGAAGGTAAAGAAGCCTGACATTTAGAAATTTATCCTCATGTAAGTAAATGTATTTCCTTTAGGCCATTTAAAGTGTCTAAAACATCTTGTTGATCTCTAGTACTGTCTTTGCAGATTCTAGACACAATTGGGCTCTTGCTTTTCAATGAATGAGCCAAACCTCATTATTATAATCTGAGTAAGTCTTGTTTCGTGTGTGATCTAATTCAATTATCAAATGCTACAATTTTTTCCATCACATCATGGGAAACTGGGGTGGTCCAGAATAATCAAAGTGAATGAAGAGTGAAACTGCAGATGGCTTTTTAACATGCTACTAGAAGTTATTGGCTAGTAGGCATACCAATCTTTCAAGTCCTACATTCCAGTTTGTAAGAAACAAATTATGCAGTTTATTCATTGCCATTTAAAACTAAGTTCAGTTTCTCATTTTTTTGCACTTTGGCCATGCAATTTTGATAGGATCAAAAGGGAACATATTTTAGCATACAGAAATTTGCTTATTTCTAGCCAAATTTAACTGTTTCGACAGCAAATATGTTGAAAAGACAAATTTATATAAAGTCATCACTTGTTTTGCCAAGATATATTACACAGAGAAAAAGTCTTGAGTCTTTCAATTATTGGGCAAGGCTAAAATAACTTCATTGTGAGAGCATTTTCCTTCTCTGTGTGCAGTCTAAGTGCATATTTTGTGCTCTTAGGAATAACTTTCCAAAGCTGTGTGAAGAATGTAGCAATAAAATCTAATAAGAATTATGGCTCATGACTGGAATGATGTCAGTACCCTTTTAATCCTCCCAAACATGAAAACGTTTTCTCCTCTTAAATAAGATTTCTTAACTCTTTATTTCTAAGGAAACGAGTAGAACTCGGTAATACCATTGGCAACATAAGAGTTAAAGGAAGATGCTTCTTCCATGATTAATGTTTCTTCATTAATATTACTTTAGAAAATAAATGAACTCGACAAAATTTTTTATAAATTCATATTATTTCATCTGGTTTTTAAAATATATTATTTAACAGTAGGAGAGCTCCTGTGCTTAGGAATCCAGCTAGAATCTTTTGTTTTCTCTAAGCCAATGGCAACAAACTTGAGTGTGGATCAGTGTTAACTACGGAGCTCGTTAGACACATTGCATCTGGGGTTTCTGACTGAGGAAGCCTGGTCTGGGTGCAAGAAACTGAATTTGTAACATCCCCAGGTGATTCTGTGGACTCTAGCTCAGTGGTCACATGTTTATATGAACCGCTTTTAAGCCATGTTACAAGCAATCTTCATAGTTTGGATTTAACCATTTTAAGATATGTAGTTCCCTTGGCTTAGGTGGAGCCAAAGTTCAACAAGTCAGCTATCATTTAGTTATTTGGCTAGATTTATTCTTTTTTTTTTTTTCTTTTTGAGACAGGGTCTCACTATGTAGCCCAGGCTGGCCTCAAACTCACAGTGATCCTCCTGCCTCAGCCTCCCAAGTGCTGGGATTGCAGGCATATGCCACCACACCCCGCTAATTTAGTTTTTTGGTACCGGGAATGAAACTCAGGACCTTGTGTTTGCCAGGCAGGCACTTACACTACTGAGCTATATCCTTAATTTGGCTAGACTTATTCCAAGCCAAAGAACTGCATGCAGAAAAGCACAGGTCATGAACAGTTTGATGCTGGAAGCTGTCAGACTGAAGAATCTCTACAGGTAAGTGTGAGATTTCTTCAGTGACATCACATTTGCCTGCAGAGATTTTCCAGTCTGCCACTTTGACATTGTATTTAACATGGAAAAGAATTGTCTTCATTTTACAGTGGCTTTCTGGTCCTTCTATATTTTAAAACTATATTTATTTGAGATTAAAATGTGATGAAAGTGGGAGGTACAGTTGGAATTCTGAAAGGAAAGTAAATGTCAATGTACCCTCTAATTCTGTCACACGTTACCATGGACAATAATGGAAGAGAAGAAAGCGCAGCTGTGCAAACCACAACCAATTACATCTGTGATTGTGTTGAAGCCACAAAAGGAGATGCATATCCTTAAGTTTCAAGCAGTTATTTTTACATATGAGACCCTATAGCTAGTTTCTCCACATCTCTCTTAGTGGACAGTTACACCTGCCGGATCAAAAGAAACGAGCAGCACGAGGAAGTGTGTGCTGACTTGTATGTTCCTTGTCTCTCTTAAGTCCAGTGATTATTTAATGATAAACAATATCACCTGCTGTTTATTTTTACAGTGCTGCAATGATGAATAATACATAATATTTACTGTAGAAGATCAATCTAATTTGTGAATATTGTGATATTAATTATATAATTTTTTTGTTTATCAGAACATTTTCTTTTTCAGTGTTAACTATACATTTATTTTATCATTTCTCTAGTACAGAAACTTTGTGTATTTTGTTCCATCTTGTACCCCAGTACATAGAATAGTTCCTGGCTCCTAGTAGCTTAATAAACATTTACTGTTGAAATCAACATTGATTTACTGAAGACTTTTTGCAAGTGTTTTTTTATCAGTAGAAAGGTGTTATATATTTATATAAATGTATAATGATATTTTTATTGATATCAGAATGAATACACTTAATTTTAGAGAAAACTTAAATATATATAAAATCAATCTTGATAATAAAGAATATAACCCTATAGTAAAATACATTGTAATTTTCTTAAAACCAGTGATGTTTTATTATATATATAATTCCAGACCAGATGAGATTTTTAGTCACGAGTTATATTCAAATTTATATAATAATGATTCACAAAATTATGTTTGGTTATGTTTACACAACACAGTATTATGCTTATCTGTTAATCTACCTTAAAAGCATCCATTGGAAATAAAGATAACTTTAACAGCCTCTCCCACTGGGCAAGGTGGTGCACCCCTGTAATCTCAGGACTGCAGAGGCTGAGGCAGGAGGATTTCTGTAAATTCAAGGCCAGCCTGGGCTACAAGAGCAAATTCAAGGCCAGGCTGAACTACATAGTGAGACCCTACCTCAAAACAAAACACAAAAATCTCAGCCTCCTTTCAAATGCATTCTGGCCTTCTAAATAAACTATAAATACAGACTTGATATTAACCCTCTCTTAAGTTTGCAGAGGCTGTAACAGGTGGCCCTGATCTGATCTGAGTGGAGCTAAAATCATGTGTTGAAATAATTGCAGCTTAGAAAGATAGAAAACATCTGGGCTTCCAGAGAGAACATTTCCATCCTTTACAAACTAGAGAGCTGTGTTTCTCTGTGTTGTGCTGGGAACTCTATGATCCTCAGGCAGTTCCTCTAAACGCCAAGTGATGGGACTAGTCCACCCCAGTCGGGAAAGAGCGCCGCTGGTGTTCTCTTCTCACAGCAGCCCTTTTGTCCATGTGCTGGCAGGCCATGGGGAGTGATACTTGTTCTCCTGAAGAAAATGGAATTTGTGAATGATGGAATCCTAACTGCAACATCCCTGATTCTTCATCCCTTGTTTTCTTTGCTTTATGTGAAGGTGTGGTTGGAACAGAGCTTGTGGGCAGCCTCATCATTGTAGGTGCCTCTGGGGAAGCTGTAGGGCTTCTGTTAGCTGAAGCACTTAGGTAAAGATATACCTTTCTAAAAATGCTAATATTTGTTATATAGGCATCATCTGTCATTCATAAATGAATGCACATGAGTTTATACCACAATTCCTGGCAGGATTAGAAATATCAGTGAAAAATCAAACAGGAAACAACATGCTCAATGACTTGGCCAATATGTACCCAGTGATTCTCAGTTCTCACTGCACACCAGAAATATCTTGGATTTATGTAAAAGACAGATTTCTAAGTCCCCGCCAAGGTCTCCTGAACCTAAACTTCCAAGAGTGGATTTGAGAAATCTCGAGATGGAGGAAGGAAAAGGGTGTTGGGACAGGGATGGGAGAAGGAAGAGGAAGGGGAGAAGGAGAAGGTACGCCTTGCACAGCAGGTCCCGGTTGGCAGCAAAACTAAACAGAAAACACAGAGAGTTCCTGCAAACCCACTACCTGCGCATGTAAAACCCCCTTCCACTGCTGGCATTCCCTGCTGCAGTGATATATTGTTACGACGGATGAACTTACCCTGAAACCTTACTAATGTAAGTCCATGGTGTGCACTGGAGCTCACTCTTGGTGTCACGTAGGAGCTGTGACAAATGTTTGATGATGGGCATCCAGTCCTATACTGTGAAGTATCCTCCGCCCCCCCCCCCTTTGTGCGTATTCCTTCCTCCATTGCCTCTTTTTGCAAGGATAGCTTTACCCTGTCCTAAATGTCGTCTTGTTGGACTCATACAGTAGTACAGAGCTTTCTCAGACTGGATTTTTTCACTTAACAATACATATTCAATTTTTTCTGCATCTTTCTCTTTTTCCTTTATTTATTTATTTGTTCCAGGAATGGAATTTAGGACCTCGTGCTTGCTAGGCAGGCACTGTGCCACTGAGTTATGTGTCCGGCTGTGTAGTGGCTTGGTAGTTCATTATTTTTTAGCGATCAATAGTATTCCTTCGTCTGGATTTATCAGGTTATTTATCCATTTGCCTACGGAAAGACATTTTGGTTGCTTCCAAGTTTTGGCAATTATGAAAAAAGTGCTGTAAAAATCTGAGTGCAGGCTTTGTGTGGATGTAAATTTCCAACTCCTTTGTGCGCACACGTGTGTGTGTGTGTGTGTGTGTGTGTACAGTTACATACATATTTATATAAAGAGTATGTTTAGTTTTGTGAGAACCAAATGCTGCTGCAGAGTGGCTGCAACAGCTTTGCTTTTCCACCAGCAATGAGTGAGAATTTCTGTAGCTCCAGAATCTGGTCAGCCTTTGGTGTTATGGGTGTTTCAAATTTCGCCCATTCTAATTGGAGTGTAGGGGTATCTCGTTGGTTTCATTTGCGATTCATTAATGACCTGCGATGTTGAATATCTTTCATATCATACTACCATATCTTCTTTGTTGAGGTGTTTTCCCCATTTTAAGACCGGGCTCACGGTCTGTAGCTCAGTGACACGGTGCCTGCCAGCCAAGCTCAAGGTCCTGAGTTTGATTCCTGCTACAGAGAAAAATTGGGTTCATTCCCTGTTTTTGAGTTTTAAGGGTTCTTGGTATACTCTCGATAGCAGTCCTTTATCAGAAGTGTCTTTTACCGATGTTTTCTCCTAGTGTGTGGTTTGACATCACCTTTTGAAAAGCAGAAATTTTCAATTTTAATGAAGCTTAGCTTACCAATGATTTCTTTCATGGGTCACGCTTCTGAGGTTTTATCTAAAACATACTGCTAAACTAAAACTCACCTAGTTTTCCTATATTATCTTTAGATTTTGTATTTTATGTTTAAGTCAACAAACCATTTTGAGTGAACTTTGGATAAAAGATATAAGATGTGTGCCTAGATTCAAAGTTTTAAGTGTGGATATCCATTTTTAAAGCAATATTTCTTAAAAAGACTGTCTTCGCTCCATTGTATCACTTTTGCTGAGCTGTCAAAGATCACGTGACTACATTCGTGTGGCTCCATATTCTTTTCTTTTTCGTCTTTTTGAGACAAGGTCTCGCTCTGCAGTTCAGGCCGGCCTGGAGCTCACTCTGTAGCCCAGGCTGGTCTGCAACTCTGAGGATCCTGCTGCCTCCGCCTCCCGAGTGCTGGGGTTACAGGCGCGCGGCCTCCACGCCCCGCTCTATATTCTATTCTTCGATTCATGTGTTTTTTGTTAAACCAGTATCACGCTGTCTTGGTTAGCGTAGCAATATAGCAAGTCAGCGTTGGCGTAGACAACCTTGCCATACTTTACTTTCAACCTACATGTGTCTTCATAGTTAAAGAGGGTTTCTTGTAAACAGCAAATAATTCGGTTGTTTTTGACCCAGCCTGCAGATCTCTGTAATGTGGTTGCTGTGTGTGGACACTGATGGGTGCAGCGCGTGCAGCTGCAGGCAGGTTAGTGGCTGACTTGTTCATTCTCGTTTTCTGCTTATGGCCGTGCTCCTCGCACCCATTTCCTGTCTTCACACTTTTATTCTATCGTTTTAAGAGAGCATTTTATATGATTAACTTTTATCTCTTATAAGTTATGCATTGGGCTCTTTTGGGGCTGTTTTTAGTAGTTGCTCTGGGTTTTGTGACACACGTTCACAACAAATTCAAGTCCAGTTCCCACTGTGCTTCATGGGTGACACAGGTATTTTATAAAAGCAAAATCTTCCTAAGTCCTCCCCTTTGTCACCCATGTCATTGCAGTTCTCCACTTCGCTTACACCTCAGCACGTACATATTATGTGTATACACATATATATATAAAACACATACGTATAGATAATTGAATAAACTATTGCTAATATTTTGAACATGTTTTAAATTAATTAAGAAGAAGAAAAATAAGCTTTTACCTTATTCTTTTTCTGACTTCCTTCCTTTTTTTTTTGTCTTTTTGAGACAGGGTCTCATTATGCAGTTCAGGCTAGTCTTGAATTCACTTTGTAGCCCCAGGCTGGCCTCAAACTTAGAATGATCCCTCCTGCCTCAGCCTCCTGAGTGCGGGGATTACAGATGTGCGCCACCACACCCGTTTCTCTTTGTTTATATAGATCTGAGTTCTGACCAAAAGAGTATTCCTTTTGTCTGAAAAATTTTTGAACATTTCATGCAAGACAAGTCTACTGACAATAAATTCTTTCAATTGTGTTTGTTTCAAAAAATTTTTATTTCTCACTTAAATTTGAGAGAACAATTTCACAATTATGCTTTTGTTGTTTCTCAACAACTAATATATAACATACTATTCTCTTCTCACTTGGATAGTTTCTAAGAAGTAGATTCAATTCTTAGCTTTGCTCATCAACTGGTAGTGTGTGTGTGTGTGTGTGTGTGTGTTGGGTGTCACTATAACTGGTCTCCCTGGAGCTTTTAAATTTCAAATGTATACATATTTTTTCCTCTGAGACTATGTAGTTCAGGCTGGTCCTGAACTGGAATATGTCCTGGCTGACGGGCATGCGCCGCCACGCTTGACTCATATTCACACATTGATCCTCGAGCAACGGGAGTTTGGGTTTTTCTACCCAGCACCAGTTTCCAGGTTTCTGCTCTGTTAAGGTGTGATTCTCTCTGTTCACCTGTCTTTCTGGCTTCTGCACTGTGATCTCAATCTTCACATGAGTTTAATAATAATTGTTTATTATTCTGTTTGTTCAGTTTTCTGCCCTTACTGTTAGGGCAGAGTGGTAGTGTTAAGCTCCTAATGATCTGGAAACTTGAAGTTTGGATGTTTCTATTTTTAAAAACCAATCTGGTGATTGGATAGTTTTACTGTACATGGGTATTTAAACTTTGAAAATGAATATCATATAAAAGAAAATGAATATGAAATGATAAATTTATTAAAAAATAGAAATTTGACAAAAGTGGGCTGTTCTGGTTGAGGTGTGTTGGTAAAGGATCCAAGATCTGTGCTCCCAGCCCCTCCTATGACATCCCACACTGCCCCTGGAGAGCCCCTTGCTGCATCCTACAGTCCCTCAGGAATGGGGTGGCGAGGACACAGTCTCGGGCGATCAGGAGGGGGAATGGCGCTCAGCCAGGAAGCGTGTCGGACGTCTGCCCTGCGCCTGGGACTGGAGCGCGAAGGGGCAGGAGGGTGGTGCGCTCGGAAGCAGAGGGGAGATCTGCTGCACAGAAAGACCGTTTCGTTACTTGCCTCCATTAGCCGATATGCCTGCAGGGTGGTTTTAGTTAACCTAGACTACGGGGGTGTTTTCAAGGTGGAGGATTGCCCTGGTGATGAACAAATATGAGAAATAAACTTCCAGTGGGCTGGGTTGCCTGTGACTGCGATTTCCTGATGATCTACGACAATGGTTATTCACTAACAGCTGGCGCCTGTCTCCCTCGGACAAAGCCACTGGGAAGAGCAGGCGCGCTGATTGGTGAACCAGAACCGTTTCCTTGGTAACTGTTAACTAGCACGTGTTTTATTGTTTCCAACTGCTTTTCCTGGGGTATTTGCAGGTGGTGGGAGATGCTTTCTTAAAGAGGGGTCATAACCTCTTGAACTTTCAGATGTTGCAACAAATTGGGGAACAAAACAGTTTTTTCTGTCAAATATATTAAGTAAATCTTCTTACATAGAATTTTCAAGACAGATGCAGCCCAATCGTTTTCTCTTTTGCCATTGTTTCCAGATGTTATCGTTTAAAAGCCAGTGTCATTTTACGGTCACAATCTATAGGAAGGCAGTGTAAAGGGTGTGTACGGCCCCAGGAAATTTTGGCCTTTGGGGCATGTGTTCTGGGCCTGGTTTTACCAAAAATGTGAGATAAAGCCTCTCCCACAAAAAAAGCAAGTGTATTTTCAATTGGTCTTTTAAAGGTTTGTCTCTTTGTTAAGTAACAGTGTCTTTGCCTTTAATGCTAGTTTTCTTTCTCACCTTAAACGCACCATAAAATTTATAGTGTTGCTATAAAGCACAAAACTAAATAAGACTTAATTATTAGATTTTTCTGTTTGACAGTTTCAAAGGACTAGTTAATTTTTAGATGGATAGCTCCCCCTTCTGTTTGGTTCGCAGAATTGCCAGAGTCTTTGTCAGCACAGAAAGAAGATGCACTATTTATCACTGAATTTTCTGTCTTCGCTATATGTAATTACTCTCTGTAGTGTAGCAAATTCATGAATTAGAATGTGGAAGATGCCTCCGTTGTAATAATTTAGTTTAAAATAAAAAAGTCTGTCCTGCTGTCAGCAATGGTCAGCAAAAGAATATGGTTAATAGTGAACTTTATCTACAGACATTCCTGTTAATAGTGAACTTTATCCACAAAGATTCCTGAAAAAATTTGCAGATCTGACCAACCAATTTGCAGAATTGTGTGAACTGCATCATCTGGAACATCTTGACTTTGGTTAAATAAGTGTTTGCCACTTGATTTGCATAGCATTCAAATAATACTGCAACTCAAGGTCTTCTCTTGGGCCTAGCTTGCAAAGTCCTTTCTAGTAAGCGTTCTGCATGGGTTTGCAAACATGCATGTGTAGACAAACTAGCTCAACAACACGCAAATTCTCCTCTCTGGGACCTCAGAATTTAAAAAAATCTTTGAAAATCTTTCTCCCTGAAATATTTTTTGTTTCTTTTATTGTGTACAATTTATTCCTTCAGCAAGAGTTAGCTTCATGCTTTGACAGTGTACACAAAATATCTAGAACCTAAATCCATAACTGGAGAAACAAAAGGGCTGAACTATTTCTGGTCGTGAGAATATTTCCAGTCCAGGTTTCTTAAGACTTAGAAGTGATACATTTTGACCATGAAGAGGAAAATGTCAATGAACTCAAACTCATTTTTGTCAAATCCCTCCATAGCAGGGCAGTGGGGCTTCCATAAGCCTAATTAAATGAATTTATATTCTATGATCGCTGTGTACACCTCTCCATTTTGCATACCTCAGGGTCTTTTGAAAGAGAAACTGTATTTTACTTCACCTATAGTATTACCGTGGGCACTCTTTCACTATATTTTCATTATTGGGGTACAAGTGATATTTAAATATCAAAGAATAATCTGAATATTTGTGGAATGAGAATTAGAACATTACTCATCAAAATTTGGAGACTTTAACATATATTTAAAAATTTTAAATTACTTCCTTATGTTCAGGTAGATGGAATAACCAAGGCCTAAGATATTAGGTAAGAAATCTCACGTGGATGCAGGGATTGTGAGAAGCGAGGCTGCAGCCCTCTCAGCTCCACCTCGCCTCCATAGGCCTGACCCTACCAGGCCTCCCTCGGAGCCCTGCTGCTCCCGGTGACAGAGCTGTTTTTTCCAGCTCTCGGGGAAAGAATTCTTCCCTAAGGGCTGAACTTGGCTACTTGGCTGTGGCTCTATGAATACAGATGTTATGATTTCTTTCTTCTTGTAAGTACAGATTCTGGGGTCCATTTTCATATTTGCATCCCAGTGACTCATTAGTTGAGTGAATCTGAACTAGTTAACCAACCTGTCTGTGCTTCAGTGTTTGATTCCATGAATTAAAGGTAGTAGTAGTGCCCCTCTCAGAGGGTTAAAACCAGTGATACGTGTGTCACAGTGTCTGGAACAAGGTAAACACTCAATAAACTTTTCTATTATTGTTATTATTGTAATTTTCTGCCTTTTCTTCTTCCATAGTTTACCATGCAGCATGCAATAATCATGTTCTAAAACAACTGAATGCTGTCTCTCATCTTCATGGCAGCATTCTTCACAATGGCCAAAAGGTAGAAGTAACACAAAGATACATTGATAGATAAATGGGTAACAAGAATGGTGATATATACATGTATACACACACACACACACATACAGGGGACTATTATTCAGCCTTAAAAATGGAAAGGCAGTCTGACACATAATACAACATGATTAAACCTTGAAGACATTAGGCTGAATAAAATGAACCAGTTTCAAAAAGACAAATAATGTATGATTCCAGTCATAGGCAGCACCTAGAGCTGTAAAGATCATAAAAGCAAAGTAGAGTGGTGTTTGCTAGTGCTGCAAGGAGGGAGAAAGAGTAGGGTGTGGAATGGGTGCAAAGTCTCAGTTTTGGCACTGGAAAGCTCTAGAGGCTGCTTTAGCAACAGTGCATGAAAATTTAACAGTGGTTGAGGTGATAAAGTCTGTGTGTATTTACTACATGAGCTACAACAACACAGTAACAAGGACAATGGATGGGCCCAGCACAGTTAGAGTGCATTAGTTACATTAGTGATGGAGACCATTACAACGCAACTCTGAGCAGGATTGAAATTAACCAATTGACTTTCCATGTTTACTTGTGAGTCTGCACAGGGCCTAGGCCACTTGTCTGGAAATGGGCAGCGGACTTATAGTAAGTGAACCTCTGTGAGTCACTGGTCCCTACTGATAGAAACCTGTCATGGCTGTTGAAGCTAAGGACAAGACAAGGTCACAGCTAAGGACACCAGGTTTCAACCTCACCCAACTAGATATTGTAGCTGCAGGCACTCAGTTCTGGGTAGAGACCTTCCTGGAGATCACACAGTTCTCCTAAGTTAACTTGGAGAAGCCCTTGAGCAGATTTTCAAGGCCTTGAACTCCCAGCCGTTCAAGACAGAGTCCCGCCTTCAGTATTCTCTGCCTCGTCTTGGTAACTCCGTAGGTAGGGCTGCCAAGAGAAGACCTTTGTCTTCGCCCCAGATAATCTTGAATTCTGTGAGAGGGTTTTGATCCTCCTGGAGCCCTGAAATCATTCCACTTGTCTCTTATTTATCCTTTGCTGTTCATCCACTTGGGAGGTTATAGCCCTGATCAGTCTGCCATAACTAAGTAATAATATGAAGGTGATATATTAACTCTGGGCACTTTGATTCACAGATCCAGGAGCTCTGGGCCAGCCTTGTGGGTTAGAACCAGAAAGGTTTTGGGGCTGGCTAAGCACAAGACTGCAGCGCTCAAGCATCATATACATTTTGTTCTGTTTTCTCCCTCTGGGATTGCTGACTTCCTTCTAGGGATGGACTTAATTCCCAGAGCCTTACAGTTTATGAACCTGGATGAAACTTCAAAAGTACTCTTTCTCCAGGTCACGTGAAGAAGCCTTCAGAGACTCTTAAAAATGCAAATGCATGAAAAGCAAACTTGATTCAGCAAATTAAGCAAAATCTCCTTGGGAGTGAGAATGGTAAGCCTCTTAGAAAGAAGCTTAGTAACTGCCCTATACTAAGCAAGAGACAGAAAAAGAAGGAAAGGGGAGAGAACTGCATTTTGGTTTCGGGTCCCCTCCCAGGTTTCTGTTTGTTCATTATTACCCGCAGAGATGGTTAAAAACATTGTATATTAGTAGGATGAAAACCCAGATCAACTGGAAAAGGGCTTGTGCTAAGGTGGCATTTGGTAATTTCTGACATCTGGAAGCTGTATCTTTATTTCAAGATTTCCTGTTATATTTAATTCAATATTCAATATCCCTTTACATTCAGTTTAATGACATTTATGAACTATTTACCTTGTACTGAAGGGCCAGATATCAGGAAACTACTGTTAACATTTAAAAAAAAGTTTTAAAAGAAGATAATAATTTAAAGCCTTTCAAAATTTTCATTTAATGCTCAATGTAATGAAATATATTGGGAATCATAACTTTTAGTCATTTTTCCAAATAACATTCATTTTGTGAATATGGGGTTTATATAAATTAAATATTTACAGAGGAAAAGCTTTCAAATGTACTGTAGAGAGAATGTCATCTTTTCAGGGAAGCTAGGAGGGAACAACCATCCCACTAGTGGATATATTTGCTTAAGTCAGCATCAGAAAGACACAGAAGGCATTGTTCTTTATTAACTTCTCAAGAATAGCAATTAAAATGCTGAGCAGTAGGGCTGGATTAAAGTCTGTTTGTTATTTTCGAAAGTCTACATTTAAATTTTACTTTTAATTTTCTTTGGCCTTTTGAAATAACAATCAGGAGTTTTTCTCTAAATTTTAGACACCTAAAATAAAATAAGCATTGAAATACAGTTACTAATTTATTCAAGAGCATTATCCTAATTCTAATTTCAGGATAGTCTTTTTTAAAAATTAGGATAGTCTCAATCAAAAGCCTGGGTTTATGAATCCACCAACAGACTCTTTTATAATCCCAGGGGGTCAATAACAATCTTGAAATCACAAATATGCATAGAGGAAAATGTCAGACTTACCAAGGAATACAGCTGTAACAGTGCGTGACAAAAGGCACATTTTGGTGAAATTACTCAATTTCCTGTCTTTCAGCTTTGGGTACTTTCTCTGAGCATCTGAAAGCTTTGGACATAAGTAAAATAAAAAAGGGGGGTGTTTTTAATATTAGGAAAGAAAAAAACTCCCAGAAACACATCTAAGACATCGGTGTATTTCTGAATAGAAGAATTTCCCTTTTCATTTTCAATATTTCTAGCTCAAAAGGTTTCACCCCTCAAGGATTCTTAATAAAAACCTTTCACCCCTTCGAGAGACAGACATCACTAAGTTCATTCTGTAAGCTTCCCATTTAGCTTTTCCCCCAAAGTGAACTTTTGGTGGTTTTTGAATCTTTTCAAGTCATGAAACCTTAGAGAAAAACCAAAGAAAGATTAGACCATGGCCTACCTCCTTCAGCCCCCGAGAATTCCCTCTCCGAGTACTTTCTTAGAGTGAGGCTGCGTCAGAACCCCCGTTCTTCTCCTTAGAAGTCATTAAATCGGTAGAAAGACTGGCAGTCATGGCACATGAAATTTAAGTTTTGTAGAGGAGGCAGACAGGCAGTCTACACTTTGTTACTCACTTGATAGACAGAACCATTTTGACAGCCCTAACCTTGGAAACCACAGGCCCTGCTGAGCTCAGCAGGAGTCAAACGCTGAGTACCATCTGTCAAAGCTTTATCCCCCTCCTTATCCACGCCTTTACTACAAGATGCTAACAAGAGTGATGAATGAAAGCCCCAACTACGATTAAACCGGTGCGGACTGTAACACCGAAGTTGGGATAAAAATTTACTCTTAGAATCTACCAAATCTGAGTGACTTGAACTGATTTTTCTATGTTTTTTTCTAAATGAATATCTGCAGAAGAACTGTGTGGATTAAAGAACACCATAATCAAACTCCAGATAACTAATGTCCCAAATAAGAAAGTTGTATATCATTTTGTATGGTTCTTCCAGCTGTGCAGCTAACAGGATGGTTTAGAAGTTCTCAGTAAGATAAAACAACAACAACAAATTTACTTCTTTCCAAAAATAGACTTTGATGTTCTGAACTCTTGCTTTGTAAAAGAAATCTCATTCAAAACATACACTTTTCCTCTCTGTGGCATAACCAACTTAAAAAAATTAACAGGCCCAATGATAATCAAATCAAATTAAATCAAGTGTAGTGCTGCTCATGCTACACTTGTGTAGAAGATGGTGTATCAATTGAGAAGATAAAGGAGCTAGGAAGGGCACTGCGTCCCATTAATTGCACGAGAGTGCTGCCTATTTTTTAGAGTAAAAATTTATTTTACCTTGCATTAAAGAATTTTGCATGTTTAGTGAATAATTTTAGATAGTTGTTAAGGTCCTTAAATATAAATGATCATTTCTAGCACAGTTCATTTAGAATTTTAGAGAACATTTCTATAAATACGGTATCATAAGGAAATAGAAATTTAGAGTTTTGAAAGTTGAACAAACAGGTCTTCTAAGCAAAGTTATTCCAAATTTCAATTTTCGGTTATTCTTCTTGAAATACTACAGTAATACATTCACCTTGACATTTTTCTAATGTTTTTTCAATCCTCTCAAATGCTGAAAGGAATTATATGTCACAAGAACATTTTATGTGCTGTGTAACATACTACATTGCAGCAAATAATTATTGTTTAATGTTTAATTGCACAGCCAAACCCTTGTAATTTTTAAATTAATTAATCAATGATTGTATTCATGCAAATCTGCACTTCTAACATTTTTGTTAATGTGCCATGGGTATAAATTTTGCAGATTTGAGGGCCTGTATGGTGGAAAATTAAGAGCCTTTATGTAAAATATTTTATTTTTTTATTTTTTTGTGGTTATGGGGATTGAACTCAAGGCCTTGAATGTGCTAGGCAGGCACCCTACTGCTGAGGCTATATTCCCAGCCCCTTATGTAAAATATTTTAAATAAATTGCTTATCCAGAAGGTGATTTTGTTATTTAAAGTAACTAAGAGATAATCTTTTTGCAGTGTCAAAATTAGTTACAAGTTTGTTTCCAATATTATAAGATTGCATGGGTAACATCATTTTCCAAGAAGCTTCAGCTGCGAACTTTTGTGAACATGTGGATAAAGACACTGGAAGGAAACTGGGTAGATAATATCTGAGTTGGGGCTTTGCCTGGTTCCCCTCACCTGCCCCCTCATCCTGCTCCAGGCGAGGCTGGTCTCATCCAGGAAGCTGGCTTTGCCGGCAGGTGGGGGTCCTGCTCAGCACACAGCTTTCCCTTATGTCTGACATCCTTTCTGCTGGGGGAAGGACACTGTTTTCACTGCGCTGAGAGAAAATTCAAAGCAAATACCCTGGGGAGAGGGAGCACGAGGGCTTACATGAATCTTGCTGACAGTTATTCTGACATCAGAGAAAAGCAAATGAGGGAGGGCGGGCAGGCACCTCCAGGTGGGGAAGCAGTGTAGACGGTGCGCAGTGTAGACGGTGCGCGCTTAGGCCTCCTTGGGGCGCTACCCAAAGAAGGCTGCAGCAGGTGTTCGCACAGCAGCCTTCCTTTGTACCGTGAATGTGAACTTTCCTGATCCTCACTGTCATGTTGTTGTCAGAATCTTGGAAGTGAAACAGATGTTAAACATCATCTAATCTAACTCTTCAGTACAGCAGTGAAGGGCAGAAACCACTGAATTCTACAGTTTCATCCAGACCCTTGCTTTTCACAGAAGTGAGTTCTGATGGGATCTAACTGTGCTTAAGTAGCTCCAGAGACACTGCCTGGTAATTTGACTCAATAAAGCACATCAACAGTGGATACTTCTCTGCACAGACCGGGCAGCTGAAACCTGAGAACCGACTTCAACAAGTCCGGCCTGGTATCTCCTTGATTCCCAAATCAGGCTTTTTGGCAGCATCATCACCCATTAAAATGCTTTTAGTTTCTCCCCTGGTTCACTTGCTGTCTTTCTTTGTGACTTTTATTTAGAACTATACAAATGTGGGAGCCAATATTTGGTTTAATCCAGACGACAACATAGTATTATTATCTCTCTTTCTTTCTTTTTTTTTTTTTTTCCGGGACCGGGGATCGAACTCAGGGCCTTAGTGCTTAGCGGGCAAGCACTTACACCACTGAGCTATACCTCCAGCCCAATTATCTCTCTTTCAAGGAAGTGGGATGCCGCAGGTTCTGACTTCTGGACAGTGGGAGTGACAACGTCCCTGCGCTCAGCTCTGAGCAGTGCGGATGAGTAGTAGCACTTAGTGAGCACTTGGTATTTGTTCAGTTTGTTGTCATCCATGAAGGTCAGAGGCCCATTTAGGGATAATTTACAGTAATTATATTAGGTCTCATGACTTCTATATTTGTCTTCATTTCCTATTCGTAGTGTTTATTTTCTTCTAAGGAAATAAAATCAATTTAAAACTACTAAAAGTTAGAAAACAATCACCTATATTCTATTTATCTTGATAAAGAATACAATAGGTTTCACAAGTGTTTTCCATTTTTTCTAGAGCTGCAACCAACTTTACATAGGTGGAATCACAATGTACCACAAATTTATAACCTGTTTTTCTTCTTGAGATTATACCAGAAGTTTTCAGGTGACTGTTAAGTCTTGGTGGCTATAATTTACACCTTTTTTTTGGTACCGGGAATCGAACTCAGGACCTTGTGCTTGCCAGCCAGGCACTTGTGCTGCTGAGCTATACCCCCAGCCCGGTGACTATAACTTAAAACAAGTAAATATTCCATTATTTAATTTGCCTGATGAGAGAGTATTTTGGTTGACCTAAATGACCCATTTTATTCCATATGCCATTTTCTTCTTTGGGTGTGTTCCTTAGAGTTTGTGCTTTCAGAAATTAGATTGTAAATTAAAATTTGTATATTTGTGTGGCATCTTCTTTTTACACTGCGGACTGGCTTTTCTAATTATTTGATCAACTTTATTTTGTAGTGTCTTTTGTTGTGTAGGGCTTCCAAGCTTTATTATAAAGATGTGGTGTGCTCAGGGTCATGGGGGTAAGTAGGGCAGAGGCAGGACTTAAAGCTCTCTTGCTGCCGTGCCAGTGATGCCAGCAGGAAACAGTTTTGGAGGTACAGGAGGGGAGCAGCCAGCTACGCCATCTGAGCTGGTGAAACAGACAGCTAGAAGCAGTAGAAAGTGCAGACATCTGGGGGCTGGGGGTTCTAAGTTTCAGTCTTCTTACTGCTGATCATTTACTGTTCATCTTGGTTTCTTAACTGTAACATAGATACACTGATGCTTGCTCACATTTTCTAGAGTTTGAGATGCCAGTGATGAGCTCCTAGTGTAGTGTAAATCAGTGCAGTGAGGCAGGGCAGCGTCTTGTTCTCAGAAGCTGCAGAACAATGCTGCTTAGCCTTGACTCATGTTCATATACCAGTGCTCTGGGATAGCTTATTAAATTCTGCTTCGGTAGACTTGGGTTAGCCTGAGATATTGCATTTCTAACAAACTCAGTTTACGGACCATGCTTTCAGAGGCACCACTCAGAGTACCAGAGTGACTGGACCAAGAGCACAGAGTACCCTACCTATAGAACAGCTCTAATAAAGGATGAAAATTAATAGCAGTGGCCTCATGCCCGTGTAGTGGTGCCTAAGCGTGTGACTAGTCTGGCTGTTTGCAGAGAAGGTACCACTGGATCTGCTTCCCCGGTGGGGCACAGCCCTAAATCTAGGAATGTCTCCTTTCCTGAGATGCGGTGGGAAGCGGAAAGCAGCAAGCTGGCATAGCAGAGTAAGGTGGAAAAGCTTCTGCCTTTTGCCGTCATGATTTCTCTTATCCGAATGCAAACTCAGGAGAGACCTGTTCCGTTCACTTTACAGTTAGAGAATCTACCCAATTCCCTTTAAAAGCTAAGAAGATTTTCCAGCAGTATCTTAGAGGCCACAGGGCTGTGTTGCAAATCTTTGCGAACATCTGCTGCATAAAAAGAAGGAAGATCCTGCTGTGGCCAAGGGCACAAGGGCAATTTGGAAGTGGGACGCCCAGACACAGCTCTGCCAAGGCTCTTTCTCTGCAGCAGGTGGCCGGGGAGGTTCCCACACCTGTTCTTATGCGTTCCTGCTGGCTTCTGTTGTTTGCAGTTGCTGTCAAAGACTTCCCGGGAGAGGAGTGGGACAAGCCTTGTCAGGGGACAAGAAAAACCAGGAGTGTGGTGGTTGACCTAACAAATGCGAGGATGCCGCAACCCCAGGGGGCTCATTCCCTCTCACATCGCCATGCAGCTGAGGTCCAAATGAAACCTCCTGAGTTCAGATACTACGGTGGAGAAGTCTTTTGATACTCAGGTGAAATAGAGAGCCAGTTTCACCCTTCTACGACTGACATGCCCGGCCATGGCTCAGGGTTGTGCAACCACTGGGCCTGCGGCGCATTCCCCAAAGCACTGCCTGGTTCATTTTCAGGAAGAAAGAATCCTAGGTGGAGAGGAGAGGAAGAGGAGGGTCTGATTTGACCTAGACCTGGAAAGATTCGCCTAGCTTCTGAAGAACTAGATGAAGGGAGAAGTGTACTTTTATTTTTGCTCTGAATATCTCCTTGGTAGATTGCTACACACAGTTACTTTAATGCTACAAGTAGCTCTGTTATTATAAGACCGCTGTGTAGGATGTGTGCCCAGTTTTTGATAGAAGAAAGACACAGCTTCCCACATTTTTTGTGTTTGTCTTATCATAAACAGCAAGCAGCAGGATTCTTTTGTCCTGAATTAAAAATTCTTCTTATTCATCAATCATCCAAGTCTTGTTTTTTTGAGATAGGGTCTTTCTGTGCAGCTCAGGCTGGTCTCGAACTCTCAAGGATCCTCCTGCCTTAGCCTCCCCAGTGCTGGGATTACAGGTGTGTGCCACCACGCCTAGCTAAATTCTTGGCTTATAGTTTAAAGCTCAGAGAAATAACTTCTGAAATACACAGGACCACTCTTCAGGGGAGATGCTTAGCCAGCAGGTCTTACGTAGTTAAAAAGATAGCTCAGTAAAAGATGCAATTTTGAAATTGCTGATAAAATGGTATTTTTGGGCTACAGATACAGCTCAATGGCACAGGAGCTGCCTCGCAAGTGCAAGGTCATAAATTCGATTATTGGTACCAAAAAAGAAAAGAAAAAAAGAAAATAATGTTTTCAAATAAAAGGTGCTGCTTCTCTTTTGCATGAATACCCCTTCATCCTAATGGTGTAAGAAGAAAATGGTTGTAGCCTGAATTTTAGAATAAACTTATTTATCAAAACTATCACACTAGTTAAGGTGCCACATGCCTGTCACACTGGCGCTCTGGAAGGTTCAAAGAGGAAGATATGAAGTTCTAGCCCAGCCTGGGAAACTTAGGAACTGAGGCCTTGTGTTGAAATAAAAAATAAAAAAAGGAGGGTTGTGAGGATAGCTCAGTGCAAAGGCCCTGGGTTCAAAACCCAGTATCACAAAAACAAAATCATTCAACATAAATCAGAGATCCTGAATTTTCTATACTTAAAAAGTTACCATTGTAGACTTGAGTTTTGATTATTATAAAATATGCTTATGCTACTCTGTGTTTTGCACCTTTTAAAGTCTAAATAGCAGGAAAACAATAATGCAAGTTTATTTAGCCTTATTAAATGAAATGCAATTTATATTAGAAACTATAGGCATAGTGAATGTGCTTTAAGAAGGGTGCAAAAGATCTGTTTTTGACGTGTCCGTAATGGCCAAGTGTAATTGATCAAAGTGTATTTATTAATTTATTTGGTTCATTTAAGTTTTCAGATATATTTTTAAAATAGAACTATCTCTTCCATGGATAATTATTTTATTTTAAAATTATAAAATTATGTCTTTAACATTAGAATAAGTCATTCAGCTACCAAATAAATCACCATCATTTATTTTGGGAGTTTTTAATTCATCTGTATCCTTTATTAGAATCATGGTCTTTTAAAGTACACTAATGTGTTATTTTATGGGCTATGAGTTGCTAGAAACTAATGTACTAATGTGTTGAAAGGTGTTTTTAAAAGTGATATTATTCATGAATAAGGAAAGCTGATTTTCAAAATGTCTAATTTTAGCTATTTTAGAATCTTGGCAAAATCAGTGAAAAAGTTCCATGAGGCAGAATTAAGAAAAAGGAAACTTGGTCATCTCTTCACAACAAAAACAGTTGAAAATGTCTAGGATTAACGCTGTCCACCTTAGAGCACATGTATTTTCATTCATCTGCTTCTTCCAGAGGAAATTTCAGAACGTGTAGTAAGCTATTTTGCAAGCCCTTACCAAGGGTGCTGTTCCCCTTTGGCTATTTGGTGAGAACTATCTCTGCCAGGTTGGTTCTTAACCTGACAGTCATATTTGGCAGTGAATGGGGGGAGGTCTCTCAGCTTAGGGTAGTTGAAGACATATCAGAGGAGAGGTAGAATGGCTGTTCTGGCAAAGGGAACACGAACTGCAAGGACCCCGATTTCCCTCTAAAGTCAGCAGTGGGATATTGACTCCAAACACTTAACCACCTTAAGGAAAGAACTGGGGCATGGGATTGAGAACCGTCTCCTAATATCCAGAGAGAGCACTAGGTAGAATCTGACTCTCTGAGAGAGGTACCTTCTACTGTGAGAGTGCTAGTAAAGTGCTAGCTCTATACCGACAACGTTCAAATGAGCTTTTAAATTCTATTTTGGAAGGGCTCTGAAAAGGAGTGAATCTTTCATTGTAGAAAAAAAAAAATGCCTAAAGATAAAATTCAAGTCTGAACTGGTCAAACCAAATTTTTACTAAAAAAAAATTATGAGCTCAAACTCCACAAACTTGTATTTTTAATGTGCTAAAAACATGCTATTCATTTGTCACCTCATGTAGTACTAGGCTCACAGATATCTTGAAGCACATTCACTCAGAGGAGAACACTGATATTAACTCAGCCTATAGATTTCTCTCACAAAGTTATTTCCTGGTAATGTGAACATTGCCATATGCTTCATGAGGCTCAGCATTTTGGGTACATTTCTCATACCCAAAGAAACGAACAAAGTTATGGCGTGACTAAATCCATAGGTCATGAGATAAATTTATGTAGAGAGCCAAGTTTCCAGCTTCAAGTAAATGGCTTTATCTGTAATTTGATGCAAGTGGAATGACTGACCTTTGAAATGTTTGTTGGGCTTCAAGTGTCCAGAACAATCAATATGCACATTATTGTTTGTATTTTATGCTCCTGGCCCCATTGATGTATGCCTGTGGAGTGCTGGGACACCATTAGTTTCTGATACTTCTGAAACTAGCGGGTGCCATTTATCAGACAGGAAGGCAACACATATTGACTTGTGACAGGTTTGCATTTCTCGAGCTTAGTGTTTCATGAGCTGCTTATCCAGTTTTGGTAAACAAGGCTTTTACTGCTCCAAAGGCTCCTGAATTAAATAATAATGAACCAATTTGTTTAAAACAGATCTTTAGCTTGCAAACTCATTAATTTCTCTATTGTGAGTGTCAGAAGACATGTTCTTAGCAGGAAGAGCAGAGCAGTGCGGCTGAATGGAGCGATCACGGGGTGTGGGGATCGGAAGGACCGCTGGCTAGCTCTCTCACTACATGCTCTGTGACCGCGGGCAGGTCTCCTAATGTCCCTGAACTTCTGGTTCACTGATTACAAAGGATCTAAGGTGAACCAGACAATCGCAAAGATCCCTTCCAGCTTGGACCCTCAATGGATATTGAAATATCAATAGGCAAATATGTGAACAGCAGTGTAGTCCTACCAGTAAATGTGAACCAAGAGAGGGGAAATTCCTTACGCTCCCATCTGAATCTGAAAAAAAGAGAAATCTGCTTTCCCTCCTATTTGTCTTGAATATATTAAATTCATTAAGGGTGTCTGGGAGAGAGATATTTGTGAAGGGTCTGTGTGCACACACGTACACCCACAAGAATTATATACGGACTTTACTCTTTGCTATGCACAGGTCTTGTCCCTAGTCTATTCAAAAGTGCTCAAAGTGGCAAGTGCCACCTGTTAATCTGGGATGGAATGGGAACTCTGCATAACTCACTGAAGAGAGAGGGTGCAGCTAACCACTTCCCTACATGTTAACTTTCTCTCTAGGGTTGTGTTATTGGAGAGTTTAATGATTTAAAATTAACCATCCACAGTCCCATTAAAAATCAGGAATTGATGAATTAGTTTCTAAATTTTCTGTTATCGACAAGTTAGTGCATCAGTGAAGCTGTAAGACATGTCATCCATTATTAACTTTGATGGTGTTAAAAAAGATAAATTAGATCTTTTAAGCAGAAATGATCTCTTACAAAGGCTGCCTTTTTAAGTGGATGTGATCTCAATTTTTCTCTGAATTTCTGCCTACTTATTTGTTTATTTTTGTTTCACTTGGATTTTATTGATTGTTTAGTAAAAGTAGCTGATGATAGAAGCTTCTTAATATGAGCAGATAATAGATAATCAATGTAATGTAGTTTAAGTGATAAAATACTTTTTCCAAGAATATATGATCAATGAAGACTGGAAATACCTTCATTTAAAAAACTAAAACTCACAATGATATTTTAAAAGAGAAAACTGTCGCATTAATATACATGAAATTAAATGTATCCATAGGACAATACATAGCAATCTATAAATATGCTATTTCTAAAGCACATTTATGATAAGGATTCCAACATATACATTTAAGAATAAATTAGTGTCCTTTGAACAGTTGTGTTTTACATTATAATAAGGCAAACAATAATGAATACAATTTTAAAAATTCAACAATTTCATTTAGTAACATCCTTACCTTGACTTTTGCCAAACTCCTTCTTCTTCTTATGATTTACTTCTTCCACCTAAAATAATTATTTGTTTCGTGTGAAGAATCTTATTTTTCTAACACTGTAAGTATGACTTCCTGCTGACAGTTCCAGTATCTGCTGTACCGCGAGATGTACTGAGTGGGGAAGTAACTTGGGCTTTTAGTACTTCCCGCTGGAGCCACCTCTTACCTCACAACCCTGTTGTGCACCTCATTAGAGTTATGCTGGGTTTTTTTCATACTTGAGAATTACCAGGCAAGTGTTTTATTTGGCTATTTATCCCTTTAGCAAAGTTGTTATCATCTCTGACCTTTCAAAAATTGTTTATAATCAGGCAGGGGAGGTAACTTAGTGGTACCGTGTCTCCCTGACAGGTGAGAGGTCCTGACTTCCATTCCCAGTACCCCTCCCCCAAAATATAGTTTATGACAAGGTCTTTGCCTTTAACTTCTTGCAGAAAGGAGTTGAAAGCCTCCCAGCTGGATCTGGTATTTGTTAGTAGACGAAATTTCCTTGCAAAGTTGGAATCTTAGAGGAAATAGGATTTGATTTAACTTTTTTTGTTTTTATATGTTTTTTACTTTTACATAGTGACATATTTTGAAAAGACTACTATTGTATATTCAGCAAACCCATTACTAGGACAAGAGAAGAAAGGATATGGATTGTGTAAAGATGTCACATCTTTGCAGGTTGAGATCTATTTGTCAGATATGTGAGCGGAAATGAAAAGAAGATATATAGTTGCAGGTTGGAAAGGACTTTAAAGATCAGATGATCATATCAATATCTGCAGGAAAACTGTTAATACTACACACTGTCCTAGCACTTGTAGAAAGTCTATACTAGTTCAAATTAACCCTCATAATACCCTTATCAAACATGTAGTGTTATTATTTCCATTTGTAGGCAGGGAAACTGAGGCAGAAGGAGGTACTGGAACTCCCCTAGCTAATCACAGTGGCAGAGCCAGGATGTGAGCCCAGGTGGTCTGGGCCCGACAGACAGTTCCTTTGTCTTTCACATCCTTCTCCTTGTCCCTGCGTAGCATAATGCTTTACTGGATTTTCTTTAGTACTTTTTGTGAGTTGAAATGATTTTATTTATTTATCTATTTATTTATCTTGTTATCTATACTCCATCTACTCCACTGGACTCTAAACTCCATGAACGTAGAGACTCTTCTTTCTTGTTCACTGCTATTTTTGCCCAGGCCTAGAATACTGGTGCACGGAGTTTGATAAACATTGTGTGACTGAGAGGATTTCAGAAAATGAAGCAGGGACAGTGAAGATGGAGGAGGCTGAGGGCTTGGGGCTTGGCTGCATAGTGAATGTGGTGGGAACCAAACTGTCGAGTGGAAAGAAGGAAGCGTGCACATCAAGAGGGGGCTTACTTTTCAGAAAGGCTGATGGTGAGGGAAGCAGCGGGCTGAATAGGAGCAATCCTGGTTTTATTCTTTCAACAGAAAACCTAGCAGGAACCTTCCTCCCTTGCAATTTAAGGATGGCCTTACTCTTCTTTAATGACTGTGCCTCTGTGAAGACCCACCTCATTTTTTCACACACTATTTGATCAATTTAAAAACTGAAGTGGTGGTTTGAGCACAGAATTATTGTCCATCTTTGGGCAGTTGCGCCCACAGGCAGTTATTTCCTAGGATGGTCCCCGGAGGAGCTGACCTTCCTCTTCTGTGGAGTCAGAAAGACTGTAAGTACCAGCAGCTTGCCTTTGAATCCCAGGAAACATGCTGTTTTGTCCTTTTCTACTCACTCTTTGAAGTTCCCAAGAGCATTACAATTATAATTTCTCATCCTGGACTTTACACCAGGAGAGAGACCGCAGAGCAAGCATTGCCCAAGTGGCTGTGACCTGTTGTCCTTGTGGTCTCTGCCCTGCCTTGCTAAACGGAGACACTTCCACCACCAGTGTGTGCAGTAAGCAGCCCCGGGGCCCCTCTGTTGTATTTACTACCATCTGAAGGAGGCTGATGCCAGAAATTTCACATTTAAACCTAAATCCCTTTAAGGTGGTTTTAATTAGTTCCCCTCTGGTTTCTCTAATTAGGGCAAGTCGTTGTGGAAGGAACATCTTGTTTTTACAAAGACTGTCTTTATTTTGAGGCCAGTTACCCTATCTCTGCTATTTCAGGGAAGAAAATTTTGCCCTCTTTCCAATTGTAGCAAAATGTGTTGTCTCTTTCTCAGAGTGAATTACAAATAAATATTCTTTTTAGAATTCTTTTCTTGGTCTATATGTTCTCTTCTTGTTAGAAATTAGAAAGGTTAATAATATAATTAGAATCAGTATTATAGACCAGGCAGGTTAAATACAAATTTTGAGCATGAGACCATCTGATCTTGAGCTCCTCAGAGGAGATACTTTAGGATTTTGGGGAGGCGAGTCTTCCTCGCAAGGACCTTTCCCTGGTGCTGCAGGGTGTCCGGCTCCCCAGCTCTGGGTTACATTTTCCAAGAGCATCTGCCCGTTATTGTGATGACCAAAAGGGCTTTGCGTGTTTGCAACAAGCTGTAGGATTGGAAATATTTCCTTTGGCCATAACTTCCCTCAGAAATCATAAACACGAATGACAACGGTCCCTAGGCCAGCAGGTAACATATGTGTTCATCTTTGCTGGTGTAAACCAGTTGGAGTGGTGTGTCCAGGGCTTGTGAGAACTGTCTGTGATTCGCCTAGCAGTATTTACAAAGTTTTAAGAGCTACTGTGCTGCTTCTCAACAAACCTTTCCTTTGTGCCAAATTTGACTCTAGCTGTCAGAGTTCCACTGTTACCTGCCTATCCCTTTCCTCTACTCCCCACCTTCTACCTGTGAATTAGCCAGGCTGGGTTGGAATACATAAATGAATGAAATTTTTTGCGGGGAAGAGGTACCAGGAATTGAATTCAGGACCTTGCACTTGCCAGGCAGGTCTTATTCCACTGAGCTGTATCCCCAGCCCAAATGAATGAAAATTATTCCAAGCCTTTACCTCAACCTGGCTCCTCCAGTGTGTCGGATCACTGCTTCCCACCTCTTCAGTTCTTCTGTCTCACTGCCTTTCACTTCACCCTGCTGACCCTGTCCTCTCACCACTTTCTCTAGGTCATGTTGAAGTGATGTTTTTCCCTCTGCTGGGTTGTGAGCTCCTTATAGATAAGAATGCTTTATTTTTTTCCTGTATCACTAGTACCTAATGTCATGCTTGGCAAAAGGGGGCCTGCTATAAATGCAAGTTGATTAAAGGCACAAAGAGATGAACATTATTCTGTACTTTTAACCAGTTTTAGAGACATTTATGAAAGTCACAGATATTTTAAAGTTCCCTGTGGTCATCCCTGCTGTGGGTCCTTGGCAGCATCTCTGGATTTCCTTTGAGTCTTTTTTTGGGGGGTCTTTTTGAGACAGGGTCTCACTATGCAGTTCAGGCTGGCCTTGAAGTCACTTTGTAGCCCAAGCTGGCCTCAAACTTGCAATGTCCTCCCACCTCAGCCTCTCCAGTGCTGGGATTACAGGTGTGCGCCACCACACCCCGCTCATTGGAGTCTTTTCCCTCTGTTGAACCAGGGCTTATTTCCATGTCCTGCCTCTTCCTTTGCCCAGTAGTGCCCCGGGTTTGCTACACTTCTGCAATAATTTAAAATGGTGATTGTAAACTCTTGCCTTGTGATTTCACACTGTTATGGTTTGCAGGGGATCGCTGCTGCTTTCTCAGAAATACCGAGGAACAGCGCCTGTGATTCTTCTGTGGTAACAGTGTGCTCGGTTTCTTGATCTGGCTTATGGCAGGGCAGAAGGAAATGTCCCCACTGCCCGCAGATCTACCTCCTTAGTGCTTCCAAGTGATTTCAGGGGAATTAAAAGCTCATCCCATTTCAAAGTGCAGACTTCTCTTTGTGCCAGGAGATCCTGTTTTCATTCCTCCTTCTCCTTTTTCCTGTCCTAATTTTAAAGTGTTCCTTTGGGTTAAAAACCTGCCTAAGGGAAGCGGCAAAAGATGGCGACCAGGTGAGCAGCAAGGAAGCGATCCTCCTTGATAAACACCACCAGCTCGAGACAGACTTGGCGAGCGTGAATGCCGGGACCTCGGCTGGGAAGTTCAAACTGAACGTGTTTCTCTGAGCTGCCGGGGGAGATGCGGTAGGGCGGCCCAAACTGCCGCGGCGAGACGCGAGAAAGCCCCAGACGCTGGGAGCCGGAGACGCTCCGCGCGGGTAGGGGGCTTGGCTGGGTCCGACCGCCCTGGGGGCAAAGCCAGCTCGGTCCCTTCCGCCTCCCGAGCCGGCGCAGCTTTCCAGCGACTCCCGACAGAGATCGGCTTATTAGCAGCGGCAACGCCCGGCAGTCCCACATTTTGCGCGCATCGGGCAGGTTGTGCAGCCTAGACCCTCGGCAGCCGGCGGTCCGTGGCCAGGGCGGCGCGAGCAGCATAGGAGCGGAGCATCCCGCACCCTCTACCAGACCCGGAGAGCGCGAGGAAACAAGTGGCTGTGAGCAGCGGATCGCGAGCATAGCACAAAAAACTGGCACCTTGGAACCTTCCTGCCTGCAGGGACTCCGAAAACGGGTGAGCTATCTGTGCTCGCGACCAGATCACCGAGTGGGGGAGGACATCCATCCCTATACCTGCAGGGAACCCTGGGAGGGCGGGGGAGCGGTCCTACACACCTCACCCAGGTCTCTCACTAGGGAGTAGCTAAACAACATCTGTACAGCCTTTTAAGCGGAACTCTCAGCAGAAAGCTTAAGGGACATTCTCCCAAAGAGAAGGAATCATTGGAGCAGCCTTTGCAGCAGACCTCCCCCTGCTGAACTGCCTGTGGAATTTATAGCTCCAAATTTTGAATCTGATACCCAAAAATGGGAAAACAGAGGAGCAAAACGCAGTCTCAAAACTCAACCCCACCCAGAACAAGTTTTGAAGATGAAGATACAGGGGAACCAGGAAGCCTCATAACTTCAAGATATGAAACGATTGCATCCGAAATTAAACAACTCCAACAGGCCATGAAAGAGCTCAAAGCAGAAATAACCCAC